>RJWJ010021977.1:0-27311 GCA_004363605.1 Indri indri | reverse complement strand
TCTCACGTTGTATATCGAAACACAAAAAATTAACTAAACTGTGTAAGTGTCAGAGAGATTTCCTGTAGAGTTGCCTTCCTATAATTTCCTTCACTAATCATGTTTAACTAAAGCAAATATGGAAAGATGCTTATAAATCTATTTGTATTACCCAGCAAGAACTTCTATTATCTGTTGACCTAACAGGTTAAAAAAAAAACTTTCAGAATATATCAGAGTAGTTTAAGTCAATTAAAGGTGAGAAGAATCTGTCTCAAAGGTCAAAGTTGTAATTGCTGCCAGTCAGATGGACATTAGTTAACATCACTTTTACTTGCAGAGTAGGGAGTAGAGGTTTCTATTTCACTGCAATTGAAATGTCTATAGTTGTGAAGAGAGGCCACGTGCGGTAGCTCACAACCTGTAATCCCAGCACTCTGGGAGGCCAAGGCAGGAGGACTGCTTGAGCTCAGGAGTTCAAGACCAGTCTGAGCAAGAGCAAGAGCAAGACCCATTTCTATTAAAAATAGAAAAATTAGCTGGGTGTCGTGGTGTGTGCCTGTACTCCCAGCTACTTGGGAGGCTGAGGCAGGAGGATCCTTCTGAGCCCAGGAGTCTGGGGTTGCAGTGAACTACTATGACGCCACTGCACTCTATCCAGACTACAGAGGGAGACTGCCTCAGAAGAGGAAAAAAAAAAAGATGAATTAAAAGTTGTGAGGAGAAAATTAAACAACTGTATACTTTTACAACAGTGAAGATACTGATCTTTAACCCATATGTAAACCATATATTGTTTTCTTCTAACTCCTCAAACCACTCTCCATGAAAACTAAATATTTAGTTGATGGAAACAGTCAATTCTCAATTAGTGTTAAACAGGGCAAACAACAACACGGATAACACTGAATTATTTAGAATAGATTCTGCAAATATAACTACAGCAAATTTACCTTCTTGTTTTTCAGAAGTATTATTAAGATCAATTTGCTGTCAGAGTATAAGGTGCCCACACTTAGGGGGTGTGTGTTGGGGGTAGAGTACATGCAATTTAAGAGCATCTGTGGACAGTCAAATAATTTTAGGTTAAGACATTACTTGTAACTATCAGAATTATAGTAAATCAGAATGTTTTAAAAACATGTCACACCATGAAACAGTCATTCTAGGCACCATATTCCACTAGAAATCTCTTCCAAGAAACCAAGCTGCACTCCTTCCTTCAATAAAGGGGTGAGAAAGAAGAGTACTTACAGTGTTACTCATCTATTCATCTCCACAGCCAACACATGCTTATTTGTACTAAATGAAGAAGAAAAGGTCCAGTCACAGAGTTTTTGTTTAATTTTGATCAAATGTTTGCATAGAAGTTTTTCTATAGTCTTGGCTATGGTGTTCTCTTGGATCTCTTTTAAAAGTGGCTCATTTTTTTTTTTTTAAGTAGGGCATAAAGACTATACAGGATTCAAAAGAAAATTGGTAAGGGCACTTGTGTGTAGACAAATGCAGGTTAAAAAATGAATAAATTCCAAAAAAAAGAAGAAAAATCAAGAAAGAAAAGTGTTCTCCTTTTACCCTATTTTTTTCATTTTTACTAAATTGAAAAAGAATTTGTAGTTTTAACATAGAATACCAAATGATGCCAAACAGACTATCAAAAGAAGACTATTAGAGAAATATTAAATAGTGACAGCATTAAATATAAATTGTGAAAATGTGTCAAAATTTATTTTATCACATTAAAATATTATTGTTAAAATATGTGATAAAATGACCGACTTTTAATTTTAATATATAAAAAAGCCCCAAAGATATAACGGAATAGGGATTGCTACCTTCTAGGTATATAATATCTATACCATCACTGTCCTGTAACTAGAGAAAGCCTTGTATGTGTGGACGGAAAAATCCAAACTCTGAAATATTTGAAAGAGATTTATTCTGAGCCAAATTTGAGGACCATGACCCGGAGTCCACTTGCTCAAGGCTTCTTGAGAGTGGCTCCGGGCCACGGTCCTCAAATTTGGCTCAGAATAAACCTCTTTCAAATATTTCAGATTTTGGATTTTTCCATCCACATATGTACAGAGTATGTAAACACCATATAACCAAATAAAAAATGCCAAATTTGGCAATTTAGCAAATTTGGGATCTAGCATTTCAGTTTGAATTATTACAAAGGGTAAGCAGTAAAAGTCAGAGGATGAGACTTGAAGGCCTACACAGAAATGATGAGCACCCAGAAAAGCCTGGCTCTTGAAAATAAATGAAAAGCCATAAAAAAGTAACTCTGTCCCTATACACTGATTATAGAATTATATGTTTTAGCTTGGAACAGACTGCAGAACTTGAGATCTATTCCTGCCCTCCCATGACTTCTTCTCTAAATGCACCTCTGAGGAACCCAGAACTCCAAAATAGCACAAAACTACTGACCTGGACCACTTCGCTTATTTTATAGATAAGGAAACCAAGGTCCTATGAAGTTAAGTAATATGTTTTAGTTGAAACACAGGTGGATGATGACACGGTGAAAGCTAGAATTTCCTGCTCTTTCTGCTATACCATATTAACTTCCCTCTCCAATTCTTTGGCCTCCCCCAGTCCCACCACAGTACTCACGTTCCCTGAATGCCTAAATTTTTTCAGAGCAGCAATGTAAATCTGATGAGTCAACAATTCAACATTAACTTCATTTAAATGCCTGACTAATATTTGTGATTAAGATGAACAAGGTAAGGACTCCACCCTCAAGAATCTTAAAAGTATGTAAACAAGCACTTACAAAATAATATGATTAGCACAAAGAACAGATACAGAGATATCCTATAGTAATATTCTTAAGGATGACATCTAGAATCCAACTTTCAGCTAAGGGAAAAACTAAAAAGGAATATTCTACTGTTTCATTGTAAGTGTTTTACATGCATTATATAAGTTAATCCTCATAATCATTCTATGAGAAAGTGATGTTATTCCTCATTTTACCGATGAAGAAACTGAGTTTTAGGTTGCCCAAGGTCATGTTGCTGGGAAGGAAAGAGAATCTTAGCCAGGTATTTGATTCTAGACCTATTAAAACACAGATCTGAACAAGACTGACAACCACCTTAACCTAATAAACATGTATAAAACATGGCACACAACTGCAGAATGCACATTCTTTTCAAGTGCAAATGGTACATAGACCGAAACGGATCACTGACAGACCATTAAAAAGGCTCAATAAATTTGCAAAAGAAAATGGAAATCTTACAGAATATGTTTCTGACCATGAGTAAGTTACTTTAGGAACCAAGACTAAACTATGTAAAAAACAACAAATGTTTGGAAACTAAACACATAAACCACAGGTCAAAGAAGAAATCATACACAGAAAAATTAGAAAATATTTCAAACTGAACATTCAAATACAACATATTATTATAAAACTTGCAAAATACAGCTAAAGCAGTACACAGAGCGACATTTATAGTTTTAAAATGTTTATATTTGAAGAGACAAAAACACAAATAACACAATGCCACACCCTTAAGAAGTTACGTGGTTAAAAAAAAAAAAAAAAACAGTAAAGTAAACCCGAAGTAGAAGGGAGAAAATAAATAGTAGTAATTATAGAAAACAGAGAAATAGAGAAAATTAAAACATTTTCTTTTAAAAGATTAACAAAGTTGGATAATTCTCGCTACCAGACTTCAAAATTTACTACAAAACTACAGTAATCAATACAGTATAGTATGGCCTAGGGATAAACATACATATGGATCCATGCAAGAGAAGAGAATGCCCAGAGATAAGACTCATGTTCATAAGATCATTCGAGTTTTGAGTTTCAACAAAGGCTCCCAGGCAATCCTTGTGAGGAAAAAAGTCTTCAGGAAATTATGCTGGAACAAGCAGGTGTCCATGTAAAAAAATAATGAAACTCAATCCCTATTCACATCATAAACCAAAAATAATTTGATGTGGATCATAGAGCTAAGCATAATAAAGCTTCTAGATGAAAGGAGCAGGTTCCTTAAACAGGACACAGAAAGTACCAGCCACTAAAACAAATTTTTTTTTTTGAGAAACTGGATTTCACCAAAATTAAAAAGTTGTGCTCAGCAAAAATCCCCATTAAGAAAAGGAACAGGGAAACCACAGACTGAGGGAAACTATTCACAAAACATATATCTGACAAAGGGCTCAACTGTAGAATATATAAATAATTCCTAAAATTCAATAATAAAAAAAAGACCCCAAAAAACCATTTTAAAAAATGGGCAAAAGATTTGAACTGTCTTCAAAGGACTATACACCAATGGCCAATAAGCACATGTAAAATAGTCAGTACCCTCAATAGTCACCAGAGAAATGTACATTGAAACCACAATGATAGACCACTACGCATCCAACAGAATGCCTAAAATTAAAAAGATCCACAGCACCAAATGTTAGTAAAAATGTAGAACAAGTAGAACTCTTAAACGTTGGTTAGAGTACAAAGATGGTGTAACAACTTTGGAAAATAATCTAGCAGTTTCTCATAAGAAGTAATCATATATCTATTCTATGACTTAAAAATGGCACTCCTAGATCTTCACTTAAGAGAATGAACATACGTCTACAGAAAGTCTTAAAGGTATTCATAGTATTATAACTCATTATGATGCAAATAAATAAACAAGCTGTGGTACATTCATGCAATGAAATATATGAAAAGCTAATAAAATAAGTAGAAATGAAAAATTAGAGAACAGAAGAAAACTTCAAAGAAACCTAAAGAGAAGACATAATGTTCATGGAATGATGCCATAAGAACAACAAAAAAATATTTAGCAAATAAAAAGTTTTTACAAGTGAAAAGTATGATTGCTGAATCACGATATTCAATAGGAGGAGTAGAAGACCAAGGAAATAACCAGAAAGTAGAACTCAAAAATAATAATAATAATAAGATAAAAAGAATCTTTGATAACCAACTTAACACAATATGACCAACAGAATTTTCAGAAAAGGAGAGGAAGAAATCTTAAAACAAATTTACAAAAAAAAATCCTAGAACCAAAGAGGTACATGTTTAGGCTGAAAAGGTCCAGAGAGCCTACACATAATGAACAAAAAATGATGCAACAAGGTACACTCTTTTGAAATTTAAAAATACCAAGGCTAAACAGAAAATTCTAAAAACTACTAGAAGAGGAAAAAAAAAATAATCAAGAATGGAGGACAAGATAATGTCTTCAAAATTCTGAAACAAATGTTTTCCAATTCAGAATTTTATAGCAATCTCAATTATAAATCAAAAGTGAGGCTAGACCAATAAATTTTTGGGCATTTGGAATTGAAAAAATAAGTGTTACCACTTATGAGGCAGAAGGATCACTTGAGCCCAGGAGTTTGAGACCCACCTGGGCAACAAAGTGAGATCCTGAGATCTCATCTCAAAAGAAAAAAAAAAAACCCACCCCGCTATGGACACCATTGCGGGAAATTTCTAAAGAATGTGTTTCATGAAAGTAAGAGTAAAGCAAGAAAGAAGACACAGGTTTGATAAAATAGAAAAGCATAGGAAATTTCTAGAATGATAGCAAAGACAAGTCCAGAACAGCTGTACACCAGGCACAGAGGGAAACCAGTCCAGTCAGAAGCAGGATGGAGGACTATAGAGGCAGGGGAGAAAGATAAATCATCTGATAGGTGTGAGGTGGGAAAAATGGTTAACAGAGACGTTTTTGGATAGCATGAAACAACTTAGCCAACTGTGCAAAGAAAACTAAGGCAATGAGAAGATATGATTACTTACTCTAGGGGAAAAAGTTGTAGGAAAAAAAAGGAAACATGATTTATAGCACACTATGGCTCAGCAATAAAACTTTAGTCATAATGAAAAGACTTAGTGTGTAACAAACCAAAAAACTATACTAGGATGATGACAAACAGAATAAAAGTACTAATTTCTCTTCTACCATAAGACAAATGATAATTTCCATATAGGCATATTATTCAGATATATGGAAGTATATACTGGAAAAAAGTTAAGAGTTTGAAGCGATATGACTGATACATATCATGGCAACACTTTAACACTAACTTTAAAAAGCAATGTATGTATTACTTTGATATAAAATGTTATGTTTGGAAAAAAATGGACAAGAATTAGCACCTATTGTGTGCCAGGCACTGGGGGTATAGTAGTGAATAAGACAAAGTTCATGCCTTGGGGAGTTATTTCCACTGAAAAGAGGGAACAATCAATTGAACAACTTTATAATACAATTACAGATAGTGATAAGCATTACTGAAGAAAAAACAGTAGGGTAAAGACAGAGAATGAGTGTTGGGGTGGGAAGAGTGCTATTTTTTATAAAGTGGTCAGGGAAAGCATCTCTGAGGAGTGACATTTGATCAGAAATCTGAATGAATTAATGAATTAAACCATGGATAAAGAATGCTCTGGAAGATAGGGAGCAAATAATAAGTTTGGTGTGTTTGTAACCAGCAGAGAGTCCAGAATTAAGAGCAGAATAAGCTAAAGGGAGAAATGTAAGCCACGAGATCTGCGCAGTCAGAAGAAAAGAACGGTAATGATCTCGCAAAAAGTTGGCTATCAGTGCTGCAAATAACATGAAATTCACAGCTGAGAAATAATGAGATAATGAAATTAAGATGTTACTTGGTTGTGAAAATGAACTACAATTAAAATTTTATTTCATTTGTTCTTAATTCTGGATAACATTAGAAATAACTGTTGACCAGTATGTATAGGCACAGCACAGAGAGAAAAATATCATGCGTATGAAAGACAAAATTAAAAAAGAAAGAAAGGAATGCAAAACTTTACGGGTAAGTTTACAGATACCATACATACACACACATAGATATTTAGAAACACACATACAGAACCACTTAGATATAAAAAATGCTTGCAAAGGTGATCAGATGTTGAAATTATTTCCTTCAATAATAACCGTCAAATCAGTTTTCTAGCTTAAAATTAAACAATATAAAATTACTGGCATTAATTATGTACTTTTAAGTTGCTTAACTTAGACAATACATGCTTTAGTATTCTTCTTGTTAGAAAGCATCTAATTTGTGACAAGATATTTGGGGCTCCAAAATGCTACAGGAAAAAAAAGATGAGAGTTAGGAAACATTGTAAGATAAAGGAAAGGAGTACATAAGGTAAGATTAGTAGTTCTTAACACTCGCTACACATTCCAGTTACCTTGGCACTGATGCTCAGGCCACCCCATCCTGTTGTGATTTAAGTGATCTGAGGTGGGGCCTTGGGCATATTATTCTAATACATCTAATACCTCTGGATTAGATGAATATGCATAGTGACAAAAATGACATTGGCAATTAATTTCATTGATGCAGGAAAAAAAATACAGACTAAGATATAAATCTTATCACATTATTCTCCTGCTTTTAGAAACATGTACGGTCAAACTCTTCAATGGCTCCCACTGCTTGCTCTAAGCAGTTTAATGTCTTAGTTGACATCTGAGGCCCTCTGTGATCTGGTTTTTCTGGCTACCTCTTCAACCTACCCACCCCTAAATATACCAAACTATTTGATTCCTCTTTCTTTTGCATATTATTGCTTCTTCCTAGAATAAAATGCTCCTTCTACCCCATTTGTCTAGCACACCTCCCAAACTCCCACTCATCATTAAAGTCCAAGTATACCTTATTCTGCAAAGTCTCCCAGAAACTACCTGAGAAAAATTAATCACTTCTTTCTTGATGCCCTCACTACATTTTTACACGTATCTGTTAAATATAATAATTTGTCACACTGTTTTTTTCATGTCTGTCTCATTTACTAATCCTTGAGTACTTTGAGAATAAGTAAGGTCTTAACTCTGAAGATGGACCAATGGCCATAAAAGTGAATGAGAATAAAATGACAGAATGACCACTAGTTCTAAATTTTCAAGAGGAAAGTTAAACAAAAAAAATCTAAGTAGAAATGGAGATTTAGGAGGCCTGAACAATTATGTGACTATAAAAGTAGCCATTGAAAGTCTTTCATCATCTTCTCAATTTTCCCTTTACATCTTTTATTCCCTTCTAGTCTGATTAAGGAAGTCTCAAACAAAAAAAAGAGAAGCAGTATAAAAACAGAAAAAAGAGAAAGGGGAATGGGAAAGGGTATACATGGAGAACCAACTAATTTGGTAATGTTATTTCTTAAGCGCTAGGGAAAGATAAACAGGTGATTATTGTATTAATCTTTATATACTTTTAAGCACCTCTTAAAATGCTGCTTTACATAGTGAATATATTTAACAAGGATTAGAATATATAAATAAACACGCTGAAAAAAATCATTAAATTTAGGAACAATATCCACAGAGAGTTAAATTCTGGCTACTTTGAAATCATTTGATAAATAATATTTATCTGTGGAAACTGCATATAGACACACATATGTATCTTTATTTATAACCTGCAAAAAGATTATTTTAAAGTTCTTATCAATCCATAGAACAAGTGAACTAACATCATTTCATGCTCTTCACTTCTTAAGTCCAGAAAACGGATATCTACATTAGCAATAACAAATTGGTATCTTCATAAAAATAAAATTTATAAATGTAAAATGAAACTAGTTGCACTTAAAAACTGGTTTCAATTACTAAGAACCCATTCTGTAAATAGAAATGCTTACAACTTAACTTATTGTCGGCTCCTTTTTTGTCTAAATATTTTCTCCAGAAGACATCACATCTCATTCTCAGAACAGGTTTTACAACTTCTTGGCCCTTTGGACTTGCGACTTCTAGATGTCTCATAACCTGTTCTAGACTAATTACGGACACGTAACATCTTACAAAGAACCGAAAGCATTCAGGTTTTTAACGTCTAAGAACAAAAAGTGCTTAGGATGAAGATTTCAGAAAACCCCATGTATCTGAATAGGATAACTCATTCCTGAGTACTAGAGATCAGGCGAAATCGGAGCGTGAAGGTGCACCGGCTCAGACGGGGCGGAAAACAAAGCAACACGTTTACAAAAAAAAAAAGAAGTTTTAGATTTCAGAGCTGACACTTACCCTGGAGCTAGACACAGACACGAGTGCGCCTAATTAGAGGCAGAGAAGGCCTTCCAAATGCCTCCGAGCGTCTTGAGGTGTGTTCCACTGTACTTCGCTAAAATCCAAAAATTCTCGATTTGGATTCTGGGACACCAAATGCCTTCTCTTCTGACTGCCCCTTCCTCCCACACATCAGGTCTCTCCTGCATATCCTCCCAGTCTAAAATGTCGAGTTTCTGCTCCCCCCTTCGACTAAGTCACTTCTCTGCGTCTCAGAACGCTTCTGTCCCCGGAGAGCCCTGCCTCCGGCTGTCCCCTTCCTCCGGCGGCCGGACCCGTCGCCTCGGACTCGAGCCGCTGCGCGGCTCCATCCTTCTTACCTTGGTTACAGAAAAGGCTCCACAGTTTAGCGAAGATCAGCCCCATCATGAGCACCTGGGCGGGCCTCGGGGTCCCTCAGCAGCAGGTGCCGCTGCGCCGGGCCCCCCACCGCGGCGCTGGCTGCGGGGAACCGAGGAAAAGCCGGCTGAGACCGCGAAGCGAAGACACTGGTTGGCCGCGAAGCCTCGACCCGAAGCTCAGCTACCCGTCAGAAAGCGCCGCACCGCGTCCCTACCGGATAGTCCTTTGTTTCGAGCCTACTGAGCCCAACGCCGACCCGTAGTCCCCTCTGTCTGAACCCACCTACCCACTAGAGCCTCTACCAGCCCCAGGCCCCGCCTCCGCTCCGCCTCCCCGGCAGATCCCAGGACCACCCATCACCGGAAGGACGGCGAGTGACGTCGGCGCGCTTTCGTCAACCCACGCCTTCGACGTGGCGTTTCGTTCGGTTTTCCTTCCGGCGGGCGGGCCCCGAGCGGGCCTGGGAGATTGAGGTACGATAGGGAATTGGGGAATTTCCCTCGTTGAGCGCCCCATCTCTTGTTCCCCTTTAGAAGCGTTCCCAGGCTCCTTTGTTTTAGTGTCCCTGGAATCTGAAACTGGAAAAGTCCGCAATTTTTCTGATTAAGCATCGCCGTTCGCTGCCCAGAAGTGAAGTGTTTTCTAGTAACTGAACTCTTAACCTGTCACCCTGGGAAGGCGGGTTTGGGGTTCTGCCGTGATTCTTAATTTCGAGTAGAATTGGTTGGGAGGGAGCCATGGAATGCCTGTAGCCACAGAGTTCAGTTATGTGGTTAACCACCTCCCTTCCCCCTGCAATTTGCCAAGCATTAGGTATGTTCGTGGATCCTAGATCGAAATCAGCGCATAAACCAATTACCTACATGATTTTCAATTTCTTTTTCTATCTGCGGTTCGATCTTTTTTCTTTTTAACCTTCTTCATGAATTGAAAAGCTTCACACCTTAAAATGAGCCGAAACTGGGTGTCCCTGAAACCAGCTGACAAAGCAAGCTTAACTGAAAAGACTATGACTTCAGTCAGGTGCTTTTATTTTTAACCCTGGCAGCGTGGCCTTTTAAAATGCCACAACAGGTAATACTGTTCTGTAGAATGGTACTATTTGAAAATAAATTCTGAATTGATGAAATAAGAAAAAAAAAATCACAAAAAGGAACATGATAATGTCTTATTTTCGTTCCTAAGTGTTAATTGGAAATAACTACTTTTAATTACAGCTTATTTGTTTCCTAAATGTTAATTGGAAATATCTGCTTTTAATTATAGCTTATTGTTTCCTAAATGTTAATTGGAAATAACTGCTTTAAATTAAAATGGAATCCCAGTAAAATCTGTCCAGTTCAACAAAATACAAAAAAAGTTATAAATGCTATATTTAGAGCAAAGAAACTGAAACTTCAAGGAAGAAAAATGTCACAACTCAGGAATTTAATATTTCTTAGAATGAACTATTACAAACTAACTTCAGGTAATACTTGGAAGAACTGGCCTCAGCTGGCATTGAAGTCAATTTATTACTCAGATAACTAAGATCAATTTGTGCATGGCTTGAACCAAGACTTAAAGGGACAGTTTGTTCTGCCAGCAAGGAATGAAAGGTACTCTTTAATTTTTTTTTTTTTAAACTCTCAGCCTTTAAGGTAATGACCACTGTGATTTTAGTCAGTTGATCAGTCTCCAGATTAGATGGGATTGATAGATTTCCCATTAGAAAATTCTCTTCTTCCATGTGGTCCAGAAAGTCAATATGATCTCATTTGGTAAATGTCTTTTGAGAGAACACCACTTTTTGGAGGCTGCAGTGTAGGTAATACAAAAGGAATTTAATGTTGTTCCTATCGGTGGGAAGAGTATGTTGGTAAGATTCTGATGAAGTTGTTTCATGTTTACAAAGAGGAGTCATAATAGTCTGAGTTTCAAAACATCTAACAGGACAAAATATCCTTAGGTCTTTGCCTGGGGTCATTATTCGGTCAATAAGAATTAACATCTCTACTTTAGGGCTCAATATGACCAGCCTTGTCACATTTGATAAATGTTCCAACAGGTACCTCAGAGTGTCCATCTTGAACACACGAAGTCCTTTAGGGGCTCTGCTGCTCAGTGGCAGTCCTAGTGGCTTGTAAATTACCCGTTTATAGGTTTTTGAAGCTGATCCAGAGATCAAGTTCCTAACCATTGCAAATACATAGACTGCCCAAGAATCTTGCTAAACTCTACTGGCAAGTTAAAGCTGTTCTCTTTCCCAGAATCTATGTGGTTGTTCCTTACTTAGGTAGGAAAGATATTTTCTAGATAAGGCATTCAGGGATTTAAGCCGAGCCACCGCCTCTACTAGGTGGTCACCCAGCAGGACAGGAATTGGGCCCCTCCCCTTATTCAAGCAAGCGATATCTTCCACGAACTCACACCATTTCCGGGCACCCAGCGCTCCCCAACCGGGAACTAGACCTGTTGACTCACCCCGCCTGCCGCCCCTCCCTACTTAAGACCCTGCTAGACTCCGTGGGCGGAAGCGCCGCCCGCAGCGTTCGGAACGCCGGGGGGCGTGGCTAGCGACGATTTGCGGCTGCGGATTAGGGGACCGGAAAGGGTGGGGGAACGCCGCAGGCGCCGGAAGTGACGCTAAGCCGGAAAAGGCTTTCCACGGAGAAGTTGCGGGCGCGGATTTGGAAATTAGAATATAAGATTGAAAGCTATAGAGCCGCTTCCAACCTGGTCTCCAGGTCTGTGCCCGGCTCACCACAGATTCAGCTACTACGCTTCTGTTTTTTTTGGTGCGGGGGGTGGTTTTCTTTGCTACCCGAGGGCATTGCCTCAATGATTTCCGTGACCATCCCCAGAGGACCAAAGACGCTTGTAATCTGGCTACGGTCGAGAAAGCGTGGACGTTTTCTGCACTTCCAAATTTAACTCGGCGTGATCGGCATGATTTTCGTGGGCACCTAGTGGTCCCGGCGTTTTGGAAGTGGCTGTTTTTGTCGGGACACTGCTCACTATAATTCAGAAAGAGAAAAACCACCGTTTTCCGGCATTTCTCTTGGAGAACTAAACAACAAGAAAAATGTCTATTTTCCCTAAAATATCTTTGAGGCCCGAAGTTGAAAACTATCTTAAAGAGGGCTTTATGAACAAGGAGGTAGGTCAGATAAAGATGTTAGATAATATTTGCCAAAATTCAAGTATTTACTCTAGAGAAATAAAGTCTAAAGAGAAATCTTTACAGCATGATTTGTTACTACTTATTCGAATGTAAAAATACCAACCTTTTCTACAGGTATTAATGCTTACTGAGATGAAAGATGAATAAGGCCCGTGGGTTAACGCTTGGGAAGGAGAAAGAAGGCTTTGGGTGGTGGGGGGAAACCTTATGTGCCTGTCAGTAGGTAGCACTGCAGAAGTTACAAGGATGAACGAGAAAAGAAAATACACCTGTACTCTTAACAGTGTTTGCTCTGGCACTCAGGTGAAAAGGGTACTGTAATTTATTGAGGGCCTCTTAAATCCCAACAGTTGTGCTAGGTGATTTGCAAACCTTTGCAATTTAATCTTCACAGTCTTTTTTTCTGATAGAGGTTTGTTCCTGTTTTAATAAGTTAGAAAACTGAGGGTCCAAGAACTTATGTAACTGACCCAAGTTGACACAGCTGTCAAGCAACTACTGAAATCTGAAGGCAAGGAGCTCAGGTATAATGAAAAAGAGATACAGATTTTGAATCTCAAGTAGTTGATTTGCATTCCAGTGCTTTGAGGAAATTACTTTCCATTGCTTGACTTTGATTTATTTCCTCTTCTGTGAAAATTGAGAATGCTTCAAAGTACTTTACGAGGTTGTCTTAGGGCGAAAGCAACTGGCATTATTTTGGTGTATAAGTCTTCAAAAAACGTTAATGTGGTTTTACTATTGGCAGTGCCTACCACAGAAGTCCTCGGTGAATGTTGATTGTCTTTGATTGCAAAGCCTGTGCTCTATTACCATGCTGGCTGTAAGCAACTTTGTTTTTTGCAAATCCTTGGTTTTCTAGTCATATTATAAATGCTACTCATTTTTGAAGCCGTGACTTGTAGATTTGATTTCTACATTGTATTTCCATTTTATTTATGTTAAGATTAGACTAGGAAGAGCAAATATATTCTTTTGATTTTAAGGGACTTAAAATATAAGGAACATATTAAGAGAAGTAGGGACATTTGGCAATTTTTTCCAGCAGTTTTTAAAATGTTGAACATTGTTTTATGACAAGATCCAGATATCTTTCTTTGACACCACATCTGCCTTAAACCGATCAACTGTAATTTACAAAAACAAAAGCCATCCCTTTGTTAAAAAAAAAAAAAAGAAAAAAAGTTGAGAAAGAGGAATATTCTGTTCTAATAAAACTAAACTTCAAGAAAGTGCGAATACTTTAAGACTGGTAAATTAGTAGACTGACAAGTGGTTTGTGAAAATTTTGTGAAACAGGGTATAGTCCAAAATGACAAAAAGAGTGCTTTGAAAAGCTTCAGGTAAGTGCAAGGGAACCTGGTGGTTTGAATGTTTATACCTTCATTTCTGACAGGTATCTTTGCTACTCATTTTTTTTGGACAATAACTTTGTTACATTTAATAAAACTATATTTAAAAAGCTGATGTCCTGGGGGATCTTTGGATGACAGTATATTGATGTTCTTTAAATATTGGTATCTTAAAAGGCTGCTAACCAATCTGTTCTAGGATATGATGTTAGCAAGTAACTAGCTCTACAGAAGTACTGTAAGAGTTAATGCATTGTAAATAAGTAGAATGAAATCTTGAATTTATGTGAAAAATCTAGCAGATAATAAATATTTTCAAAATGTTAATAATGCTTTAAAGTTCAGGTAGTGTTTTTCTAAACCCTGTAAGTGAGGCATTATATAGGTGTTTATTATAAATACCACAATTAAACTCAAGAACCATGTTAAGTATTATTGTCCCCTTAGTGTCATTAACACATAAACAGGAGGCAAAATGAAATGGAAGTGAACGATTGCTAAAAAATGTTACATTAGATGGAATAGCTGTAGAAGCATATTCTGCTGAATGTTTGTAATTCATATAATGAAATTTGAAGATTAAGCTGTTCTTTTGTTTTTAGGTTGTATCTGCTTTGGGTGAACAAGAAGCAGAAAGGAAGTTTGAAACTCTGTTAAAGCACCTGTCACATCCTCCGTCATTCACAACTGTCAGAGTGAATACAAATTTAACCTCAGTACAACATGTGAAAAATCTGTTACTTGACGAACTTCAGAAGGTTTGTGGAAACTTATGTCATTTTGTTCATGATTACATTTTTACTATATGTCGTGTTGTTCCCCATTAAAATCCTATGACTTATACAATACTATTCCAATTTTACAGATAAAGAAATTGAGGATCATGCATGCTAAATTGTGTAAGATTGTAGTAAGTGGTAAAGCTAGTACTTGAACCTAGCACTTCTGATTCTGAATTTATTCATTTTTAGTGACTAGATAGTTCATTAAGCCCCTCTGGGCCTCAGTTGCTTCATTATTAAAATATATGTGAAGAGGTCCAGTCTAACCCTAAAATTCTGTGACTTTATAATAAACAGCATATAACAATCAGAAGGACAGACTGTGTACTTGTATACTTGAGATGAGCCCAGAGGTAGTGAGGTACATACTGAATACCTGTGGGATTAATTTTTTTTTGTTTGTTTGTTTTTGTTTTTTTGAGACAGGGTCTTGCTCTGTTGCCCGGGCTAGAGCGCGGTGGCATTATCATAGTTCACTGCAGCCTGGAGCTCCTGGGCTCAAGCAATTCTCCTGCCTCAACCTCCCGAGTAGCTGGAACTACAGGCACGTGTCGCCACACCCGGCTAATTTTAATATTTTTTGTAGAGATGGGTGTCTCCCTCTTGTTCAGGCTGGTCTGGAACTCCTGGCCTCAAGCAGTCATTCCACCTCCGCCTCTCAAGTTGCTAGAATTACAGACCTGAGCTACCACACCCAAGGGTTATGTTTTTAATTGACGTAAAAATAGATGTTCCATATTCTTTGGGGCTGCTTTAAAAAAAAAATAAAAATAGACGTCGAAGTATCTTATCTTCAATAAACCCAAGAAATTAGAACAATATGAATCTATTTTAAAAATAAAACAACACAGAACATTTTTTATTTGACCAATGAAATAGTTTTGGCATAATATTCCTCTTATAAGTGAAAACAGTTTTATAAAATGGCATTTGATGAGATCCAAGCAGAAAAATATTTGAGTTATCTTTTTTAATACTGTCTTTTTTGCTTCCAAAAGCTTTGCATTTCTGGTGACAGACACACCAAAAGCCCTGGCTTAAGCATTATATGAGGTATCCATGTAACAAAAACATTTTTACCCCTTAACATTTTGAAATAAAAAATTAAACTTTGCATTTTGTGTTTTATATACTGTACACTGAAATTTGCCTCCAAAGAAATTAAGATGTAGGAAAATAGATGCCTGAGTGGGTTCCTCTTTAATTGTATATTGTAGTTATTAAATCTCTCATAACAAATAACTGTAGTAGATATTAGCAGACCTGTTTCTACTTTTTTGTATATTAATTAAAAGCAAGGGGCAAATATGATTAAAGGGCTTCCATTTGTATATTACGGATGGTGTTTAGATTTTTAGAAAATTTCAGAAAATTATTACTGGCATTGATTTATCACTTTTTATTTAATCTCATTACATTTATGGGCTCTTTGTCATGCACTCCTTAAGAACAGTTCTACAAATATCAAGTTGTGAGTAGATGACCATGTTATAAAAAGAACTAGCTATGGTATCTCAGTGTATGAGACCAAAACTTAGTTAAATAAGACTTGGAGAAAAATTAATCTCATTTTTACTTATGGGTAGTGATAATCTTTTTAAGAATAATGACATTAGGCATAAAATATAAGCAGTTGCTCTAAGCAACTAAAATGATTACTTCTACATAGCCGTGCATATATGTTTTCAGCTAATAACTGTTCTGAGGCCCATTGAGGGTGTCCATAACTTGGGCAGATCTAGACTGTTTTTCTTTTTAAAATTTTTGTTTAAGAGACAGGGTCTTGCTCTGTCACCCAGACTGGAGCACAGGGGCACAATCTTATTAGTTCACTGTGGCCTTGAAACCCTGGACTCAAGTGATCCTCCTGCCTTGGCCTCCCAAAGTGCTGGGATTAAAGGTGTGAGCTGCCATGACTGGCCCAGATTGTTTTCTTTACTAGCAAATTATTCCTAGAACCTGGGTATTCTAGTATCCTAGTCTGATATGTATACAAGATCTTACAGGCTGGATTTAGGATAGGGCAGACAGCATCACTCTGGGCTTTGAGTTCCGTGAAGGTTAAGATTGGACAGGGAAGCTTGGGTCACTATATACGAAACTGATGGTAGAGCAATACCTGATGCTAGCAAGAAAGGGGACTTGCAGGGGGCTTTGGACGATGAATTTCCTTTCTCTTTCCGTGTTCCAAAGCTCACGTTTGTCCTAAAGAGATGTACTGAATAGTATCATATAAAAGTAAGTGCTTTGTCCCAAAATTTCTCTGGACAATCTATTAAAACTTAATAATTTAAAGTTTAATTGGCTGTTGAGAATATGGAGAAACGAACCTCCATACATTGCAGGTGGGAATGTAAAGCAAATAGTACTTATAAAATAAAGCAAAAAGAAATTGACAATTCATTATGTGTCTTTGGAAAGGTCTGTTTTTTATGGTTAATATTGTAAGGTCATCGAAACAATGAGAGAGGGAGAAGGGAAGGATAGAGAAGAGAGAGAGGGGTTTGATCAAATGAGGAGTTTACCCTTCATATTGCTTGTTAACTATCCGTCGGATATGATTACAGTCTGAAATATCCTCTGGGAGAAGCAGAAGTCCAAAGAGCTGGTGACTTGGTAGAAAGGTAGTTAAATTTCTGAAAATGTGGACAATTATCTTCCCTTTCCTTATCAACTTAGAAGTACATAGATAGATTTTAGAAGTTTTTTCTAGATAGTGTATGGATACTATAGGGCAATGCAAATATGAATTATTATTGCTTTTTTATGTAGTATGTGCAGATGAATGAGATGGCAGACTCTAGCCTGGGTGGGCACAGACTTGTATTCAAATATGTGCATGTTACCCTCTGACACAGTATATAGCCCCTGCCATCCAATGCACTGTGCAGCTGCTCCTTATTCTGCTGCATAGGGTGCCCAGCTGTGTTCTGCCTGCAACAGTGGCACACTGCTATATATTTTACAACCCACTTTTGGGAAAAATAACCCTGATTTGTGGTGTTTGCTGATTTCCATGGTGTAAATACTTCCACTGTGTGGTACTGTGGTAGCTACCAGCCTGACCATGGACTTGGGAAGAGACGCATCCAGTGGCTCTCCTGAGCCTGTGTGAGCTGGCTTCAGCCCCTATACCACTGGCCCTGCACCTGTTTTCAGTGTGACAACCAAGTACAATAGAGGATACTGACAATCCTGAACCTCTGCCTTAAACATTTATTTCCCTCAGCAAAACTGACATGGCATCCAGTGTTGACAGTGTGTATTAAATAGTGTTTAGTAGTCTCAATCTTTAATGTCCTATTCAGAAGCTTTTCTTAAATGAATACTACATGTAATTCTGTATTGGCTATGTTTTCAAAGGAAATCACTTAAGGTAAACATAGTTTGTGTTTATAATGCTAAACAATTAGTGAAATTGAGTCTTCTAAAGAAGTCAGGATACTTCAGAATTAAATTATAGAAAAAACAATTGTTTTTAGGTCTTGTTGATTTTTATAGGATCCCATGGAATAAAGTAAAAGTGCCCCAAAGCTACCAAAGCTGCTGCTTGTGGTAGATAATGATACTGAAAAGTTCCGTAAATTGAAATTTATCAAATATATTTACTTAAAATTATCTGTCTTTATTTTTAACAGCAGTTTAATGGATTAAGTGTTCCCATTCTTCAACATCCAGACCTTCAGGATGTCTTACTTATTCCTGTTATTGGACCTAGGTTTGTAACTATTTCATTTCCGAATTATATTCTTCTAAATGAAAATTTGTCACAGTGATCTTTTTTACCATTTGGTGATAACACTAAGTTTCTGCATTGTTAGCAACTTTATGTAGATAAGCAGGAATTCAGAAATTTATAAATGCAGACTCCATACTCTGTCATGGAAAATACTGTAATAGAATACTAAGCATTTCCTAAGTATCTTGAGAATAATGAACTTGAAGTCTGTTTAATGCAGCGATTAACTTTTTTTTTCACTTTCTGAGAAGCTTTATTTCATTTGTTGTATTTCTCATGAGATTCTAGTGCTACATTAAAACTTTTTTTGAGCTGCAAAAAAATATAAAGCAGTGTATTTCTTGCATTCACAGCTAATGTGTTTGTAAAATTTTATTCATAATTCAACAATTATATGAAGTTCCAATATGTCACTTATGTTCTACTCATTTATGTATTTGGAAGGCATATATTTGAAAATTGAAAAATAGGCTCAGGGTTGATATGGGACCCACAGCTTACTGTTGACCAGTTGCAGATGGGTATGTGTGATCCAGACATATAGGAAGTTATTCCCCAGGGAATAGCTTGCCTGGTGGACTGGGTAAACGTCTCTGTAGGGTCTATTTACCCTAAGTACAGGAACTGCCCAACTCTCCCTATAAATGCTAAGTGGAGCACTCCAGATGAAGCAGCTGATATGCTTCATGTGCAAGCCATGTGGGACTGGCTTTATGATGACCAAAACATTCGCCTGCCGAATATGCCAGTTACCCAGGTCATGGTAAGTGCTGTGGTAAGGGGCGCCCCTTCTGCATGGGCATGCCATATGATGTTACTCCTGCAAAACTGAACAGTAGTTCAAGAAACCTCAGCAAATTTGCTGTCTCAGTTTCCCCTCGTGGGTCTTACAGATGCTTATAAAACATTAGGGCAGCTAAGGAGAGAGTGGTGAAGGGTAAAGGGGAGAGTCAAAGGACACATCCAAGGAAGGTGGAAATTTTTAAATGGTTATTAAAAATTAAGATGAGTAAAAAAACTTGGGGTGAAACTTAAAAAAAAAAAAAAAAGGAAAAGTCATAGCACTGGTCCTAGCAGGATAGAAATCTTTAGATGGTTATTAAGAGATGAAATAGATGAAAGGAAAAATAAATAAAAGCAGGCTTTCATATAATAAGAGTTCTGTTCCCCAGGAGCATTTTAAAATCCCTAATTATGGTATAAAAATTTCTTAAACTACTAAGAATTACAATATAAAAATGCTTTCTTTTTGTTAAAGCTTTAAAGTATAGTGGTTAACAATAGAGCAATGGGTTAATAAATTATGGTTTATGCATGTGATAGAATATTGTGTGGCATTTAAGAGAAGATGTTCATGATCAGTTTTTAAGCATCAAAAGCAAATTACCGAACTTAGGTTAATTACTTTTCTTACAAAAAAATGCAACTATACAGCCATGTATATTTATTTACATATAGCAAAAAGTCTAGAAGCTATTGCATACCCAACTCTTAATCGTGGTTAATTCTGAGGAGCTTGAATTGGGAAAAAGGGAGTAAGTAAAAGGAGATTTTTACTTGTAATGTTTCTATTTTTTACCATAAAAATGTATGATTTTTGCAATTAAGAAAAAGCTAGGCATGGTGGCTCAACACCTGCAATCCCAGCACTTTGGGAGGCCAAGGTGGAAGGATCACTTGAGGCCAGAAGTTTGAGACCAGCAGGGGTGACATAGTGAGACCCAATCTCTATTTTTTTAAAAACTAGCCGGTGTGTTGGCATGTACCTGTAGTTCTAGCTACTGAGGAGGCTGAGACAGGAGGATTACTTGAGCTCAGGAATTCGAGGCTGCAGTGAGCTGCCATTGTACCATTGCACTCTAACCTGGGTGACAGAGTGAGACCCCATCTCTAAATGGAAAAAAAAATTTATCTTGTAGGCCTCTCATTCTGTTTTTTAAGATGAAATTCACATACCATGGAATGGAGAGATCTCAAATGTACACTTTGAATTTTGCCAAATATGTACGACTGTGTGGCCGAGACCCAACCGTAGTCAAGATAGAGCATTTCCATTTACCCCAGAAAATTCTCTTGTACTCAGCTATCCTGCCAGGAATGATTTCTAACATCTCTTTGTTTTGAACCATTCAGCTACTACTGTAGATCACAATCACAGATCGTTTGAAGTTACGTTCCTTTTGAGGATGAAAAATTGTAGTTGCTTAGGTTGAAAATTTGGCCATTTCTTACTCTGTTAAATATCCTTTCCTTATTCTTTAGTTTTAGTTTTTTTTTTAAAGGATAGAGTTTAATTAGATTTTTCTTCTGTATAAAAGTAAGACAAACTTGTAAAAATTAGAATTGTGCATAAATATAAAAGTAATCATCCATTATATTGCCCATCCCACCTCACGATTGTGTCTCTGAGCATTGAATTTGAATTCATGTAGACAGTCTCTGTGTTTACACCTGCATGCATACCTGAATGCAAGTGTGTAGTCACGTACTCATTTTTAGAAAATTATTAGAAAACATTGTAATATTCTGTAGTTTGCTTTTGTGTTCATTTAAGAATATATTGAGGAGGACAGGAGGATGTGTGTGGGATAAAAACGTACCTATCAGGTAGCATAAACACCGTTCTGGTGATGGGCCTGACTTTATACATTATACATTATATATTATACGTATTATACATTATACAAGATATCCATGTAACAAAAACACTTTACCCCTTTAATCAATATTTGAAATTAAAAAAAAGCCCCCAAATATTCATCGAGTGCCTACCTTATGGAGGCACTGTTCTATAACACAAAAACATTGAAAAAAAATATATTATGGATATCTTTCCATGATTATAGTGCTATTTCATTCTTCTTATTAATGGCTACCTAAATATATTTTATCATTGAGCTCAATTTTAATTTCTCAGTCCTCTACTGATAGACATTTCGTTTTTTCCTATTTTTTATTATTACCAAAAGTGTTGCAATATACATTTGTGGACTTGTGTAAGCATGTCTGTGGAATAAATTGGCGTGGCATAGAATTACTGGTTCAAAGGTCTGTGCTTGTTTTAGTTTGAGACATATTACCAGATTACCCTCTACAAAGTTGTACCAGTTAATGTTGCAACAGTGTATGAGAGGTCGTGATTCATTCTCGACAATACTGGCCATTGTAGCTTTTAAAATACTTGGATGATTTTACTTTAATTATTTTCTATACTTCTTTTACCTGACTTTAGGAATCTTTTCATCCTGTTTTTTGTAGTGATCTAGGCTACTTATCAGAACATTATTGATCTCTAAACACAAAAGTCACTTAGGACTGTAAATTCACATACCTGCATTTCATTTCTAAAAGGAACAAGTCAGGTCCTTTTTGTTTTTTAAACTCCTCTCAATAAGTATCTGACTTTCCATTGTGAGAAATGAGGAAGTTCTTACACTTAAATTTTCTGTAAAACTTACACCAGCTAATTTTTATTTACTGTGTTAGTTTTTTAACATTGTTATTCTTTACAGTTCATATGAATGCAGTGCTTACTTTGAGTCCTTATGGTGCTCTTAGTTCTTCAGTTAATGTTGATTAATCTCTTTGTTAGCAGAGTCATTTAGCATATCTCCAGCACGCCTTGCCCTTCCCCAAAGTATGTCTCTTATGTACTATATTCACTTTCTTGCTTGAGAATGACTGCCTGTTACCTTTGTATTTATACAACAACTTGGCTGAATATAGTAGTTTCACACCACATATTATTTTCCTGAGTACTTTGCGGACATTGTTTTTACAGCCTTATGGCATCAAATGTTACAGTGAAGAAATCCGAGGCCCACAAAAATTTTTATCCCCCTTATAACAGTATCTTAGTTTCTACGTGAAGATCTATGGGATTCTCAGTTACTCAACTTTAGAAAAAGGGCCACAGTATGGCTTCATTTTTAATGAAACATGGCGTAACTTTAGTTAGAAGTCTCCCATGATTTCTTCAAATATTTTTCTCTTATATTTTCTGTATTCTCTTTTCTAAGAACACCAATACTTTTTATTTCAATGGATTTTGGGGGTATAAGGGGTTTTTCATTACATGGATGTATTGTATAGTGGTGGAGTCTGGGCATTTAGCATACCTGTCACCCAAATATAGTGTGCATTGTACCCAATAGGTAATTTTCATCCTCCACCCTCCTTCTGAGTCTCCACTGTCCATTATACCATTGTGTATGACCATGCGTACTCATAGCTTAATTCCTGCTTACAAGTGAGAACATGCATTGTTTGGTTTTCCATTCCTGAGTTATTTCACTTAGGATAATGGCTTCCAGTTCCATCCACGTTGCTGCAAAAGACATTATTTTATTCATTCTTGTGGCTGAGTAGTACTCCATGGTATAGATTATATGTACCACATTTACTTTATCCACTCATTGGTTGATGGGCAGTTAGGTTGATTCCATATCTTTGCAATTGTGCTGTGATAAACATAACAGTGCAGGTATTTTTTTGATATGACTTTTCCTTTATACCCAGTAGTAGAATTGCTGGATGGAATGGTAGATCTGCTTTTAGTTCTTTGAGAAATCTCCATACCGTTTTTCATAAAGGCTATACTAATTTACATTCCCACCAGTGATGTATAAGTGTTTCCTTTTTTATTTCATCCATACCAACATCTGTTGTTTTTTTACTTTTTAATAATAGCTATTCTGACTGGGACAAGGTGGTAGCTTATTGTGGGTTTAATTTGTACTTCCCTGATGATTAATGATGTTGAGCATTTTTTCGTGTTTTTTTGGCCATATCTTTTTTTGCAAACTGTCATATCCTTTGCCCACTTTTTCGTGGGGTTTTTTCTTTTCCTTTTTCCTTTCCTTTCTCCTCTTTCTTTTATCCTCCTTTCTCCTTTTTTTTCCCCTCTGCTTTCCCCTTTCCAACAGGGTCTCACCTTTTTGCCTGGGCTAGAGTGCAGTGTCATCATAAAAGCTCACTGCAACTTCAAACTCCTGGGCTTAAGTGATTTTCCTGCTTCAACCTCCCCAGTAGCATAAACCACCATGCCTGCCTAATTTTTATTTTTTTAAGTTTTTAAATTTTTTGTAGAGACTGAATCTTGTAGTGTTGCCCAGGCTGGTCTTGAACTCCTGGCCTCAAGAGATCCTCCCCCACCTCAGCGACCCAAAGTGCTGGGATTACAAGGGTGAGCTACTGTGCCCAGCTTGAGTTAATTTTTGTATATTGTGAGAGATAGGGATCCAGCTTCATTTTTTTGGTATAGCTGTTCTATTTTCTTAGTACCATTTATTGAATAATGTGTCCTTTCCCCAGTGTATATTTTGTCTACTTTGTCAAAGATTGGTTGTAGGTATACGACTTTATTTCTGGGTTCTCTATTCTGTTCCATTGATCTATGAGGACAGTAGTACTTGGTGTGTTGCATTGCTGTGGTACGTGTTTTCTGTGTCAGGGGTTCCCAAGACAGCCCTTGGGTTCAGTGATTAGCTAGAATTATGCACAGGACTTAACAGATAGTCATATTTATGACTAAGATTTGTTACCTGAAAGGATACAAAAGCAAAATCAGCAAAGGAAAAGATATATGGGGCTAAGTCTGGAGGAAACCAGGTGCAGGCTTCTGAGAGTCCTCAGTGGGGTCACAAAGGACGTGCTTAATTTCTCTAGCAACTAACTGTGACATGTTGTCTAGCAAGAAAGCTCATTAGAGACTCATTGCTTAAGTTTTTATTGGGCTGATCACATAGGCATGCTCTGCTTAGAATGTACCAAAATTCTGGACTCCCAAAAGGAAAGCAGGTGTTCAGAATAAACCACATTCCTTGAATAAACAGTTTAGGAACAGTGAGCCAATCTTATCATTAGAGAAGTTTTATATCACTATTGGGAACTGCTTCCCATTCAAGTTTTCAGATGCCAGCCATGATCCAACCTCTCAAGCAGGGCTTTCTAAGAACAGCAGTCTCAAGCCTGTATCCAGCAGTCAGTACAAGTACAATTAGGAATTGGTTGTATCTTGCCTTAGGGTCTAGGGAAAAAAAATTCTGAGAATGTACAACTATAGTTCCATATCTCATAAAGGTTTGGAATCCAAATCCATATAACCCAAGTTGTCTTGGAACCTACAAGCTGGGAAATTAACATAACAATTTGGTCCTAAGCCAATTCCTGAGATGTTTGGCAAAAACCAAACAAGTCTACTCTGGAATGTCAAGCCACACGCTTTTGTCGTTGAAAGCTACAGTAGGAATCAAACCACTATGAGTGAGAATCAACATATACGATAAACTGGAGGATTAGGTTTCTCCCAAAACTTTAATAAAATAGAGCTATTTACCAGAAACTGTAAAATCAGTCTTTTTAAAATGATTAAAAACAAAAGAATAAATCTAAAACATGAAAGACCCTAAGGGTAAAGGTAAAATTTTATTCTATAAATAAAAAGTTATTAATATTAAAAACTCATTCAATGAGGTTAAACTGTAGATTAGACCCCACTAATGAGAGAACTATTGAACTAGGAGATGATGCTTAGGAAATTATCTAGAATGCAGCAGAGAGAAATTAAAAATATGGAAGTGATATCGAATTATGGAACATAAAATAGAAAGGCACTTTATATTTCTAAGGAGTCTCAGATATAGAGAATAGAAATAATGGGAGAAAGGCATTAATCAAAAATGTAATGACTAACAATTTTCCAGAACTGATAAAAGATTGAAGAAGTATGTCTGCAGCCAAAAGTGAAAGTAAATTCACGTGTAGATACTTGAATCAAACTGTAAAACACCAAAGACATAAAGATCTGAAAGCAACCAAAGGTAGAGGGCAGGATGCTATTTCAGTAACGAGTGAAGAGAGGATGTATCTGAGGTCAGAGGATGGGCCCACAGGGTGTGTCAGAACAGAAACAGCATGATACGGTACCTCAGTGAATGGCAAGGCTTAGGAAGAAGGGGTTTAAGATGATGCTGAGCATCATAGTCTTCTGAGACTGGGTGATTTATAAAGAACAGAAATGTATTTCTTACAGTGTTGGAGGACGGAAAGTCCAAGATCGAGGCATCCATCAGCATTTGGTAAGGGTTCTTTTGGTGCATTCTCATGTGGCTGAGGGGAGAAGGGCAAGAGAGAGCAAACCTCCTGCAAGCCCTTTTCATAGCGGCGTTGATCCATTCATGAGGGCCAAGCCTTTGTGATCTAAACGTCTCCTGAAAGGCCCCACCTCTCAATACTGTTAACGTTGAGAATTAAGTTTCCAGCACATGAATTTTGGGGGACACGTTTAGCCACAGCACTGAGGCTTCTAGTTTGGTTATCTAGGCAGATGACACCTCCTTCAAGATTAGAAGCATTAGGATGAAAAGACTGGAGATTGTGTCAAGGACTTGAGGAGTGGATGAGAGAAAAATAACATGGTTTGTGTGTGTGTGTGTGTGTGTGTGTTTTGTTTTTTGTTTTAAGACAGAGTCTTGCTCTGTCACCTGTGGCATCAGCCTAGCTCACAGCAACCTCAAAGGCCTGGGCTGAAGCAATTCTCCTGCCTCAGCCTCCCGAGTAGCTGGGACTACAGGCATATGCCACCACACCCAGCTAATTTTTCTGTTTCTAGTAGAGATGGGATCTTGCTCTTGCTCAGGCTGACCTCAAACTCCTGACCTCAAGCAATCCTCCCACCTCAATCTCCCAGAGTGCTAGGATTACAGGGGTGAGCCACTTCACCTGGCCTATTGTTTATGTTTTATTGAGTTTGAAGTAACTGAAGCATGTATATATATAGTCGTCTGCAGGTAATTAGAAATATTAATTCAGAGTCTAGAAAGGCTGAACATTAGAATTTGTGGGTTATTTTTGTAAGTGATTATTGAAATCATGAGATTGCCAAGGAATAGAATGCAAAGTGAGTAGAGATGGTGGCATGTTTTGGAACTTGGGGGAATGAGCCTCTTGAAGAAATAGAGAATGAGTAATGAGAATGTTTGGGACCAGGAGGGAACTGAAAATTTAGTGAGATTTGATTATTTGAAGATCACAGAAAGAAGATGGAACACATTTAGTTCTCCCAGCAATGAGTTGTGACAAAACATGAAATGCCAACCAGGGAAGATCATTAGAGACTCAGTGCTCAGGATTTTTATTTAGGACTGATGATATTGGCACTCTCGGTCTTTGGCAAAGTCTTCCCTGAGTGTTAGAAGTGATACCCAGGTTTTCATGGTCTAAGAAATGAATGGACTGAACTTGAGCCCAGTATCCGAAGTGAGGTATCACAAGATCAGAAGAATGGGCTCCACTTGTACTCGCCATCAAATTGGCACTAACTGATCAACGCTATGGTGCTCACATGACAGTAGTATTCTCCAGGTATAAGGGGTGGGGGTGGGTAAAGTCACAACTAAAGGACACGGTGAGCATTGTAGAGAGGAAGGGCATGCCTCTAACCCTCACTCGGGTGAGGCAAAGACATAAAATGTAACCAAAATGTTTGTATCCTCAAAATACCCTGAAATAAGAAAAAAAAAAAAAATAGTTCTGCACAAAAAAAAAGAAAAAAGAAAGAAGTGAATGGGATGAGAGAAGTTGGAAGAGGCTCAGAAAGTTTGGGCAGCAAAGGAAGGAAAAAAGATTTATCTTCATTTGCATATATTTAGTGTAAAATATTTGAAGTTTACCATGTAACAATTTACAGCTTTAGCAATGTTTTTGTAATTCTTTGTGTATTTTTCTGTTTTAGTCTCTAAAGACAGGGAAATCTATTTTTTTCTAATGCTGTAATGGAAATGGTAATGCTTGTTAAGTGATTAAGCAGTTTCTAGTGCCACTTTATTGCCTTCCACCAGATGGACCTCTTTCAATTTTTTT
>RJWJ010021976.1:0-27330 GCA_004363605.1 Indri indri | reverse complement strand
AGTGTAAACTAAAACCACAATAAAATAGCATTGTATATTCAAAAGAGAGACTCCTTCAAGAGGAAATAGATAAACCTGAATAATACTATGACAAATAAAGAAAACTCCAAGCCCAGTGGTTTCACTGGTAAACTCTAACTACATTTAAGGAAGTAATATTGCCAATACTATACAATATATTCCAGTAGAAGAGGGAACATTCCCAAATTCATTCTGAGGACAGCATTACCCTAATAGCAAATATAATGTGAAACTACAAACCAATATACCTCATAAACATAAACATTAAAGATACCCAGTAAAATATTAACAAATGGAATCCAGCAATAAATTAAAAAATGATACATGAAAACATGTGGGGTTAATCTTAGGAATGCAGGGTTAGTTCAACATTTGAAAATCAGTTCACCACATCAACAGGCTAAATAAGAAATGTCACATTATTATCTCAATAGATGCAGAAAAAGCATTTGCACAATTCAACATCCATTCATGGGAAATATAAAACTGAGTAAAGCAGCAATAGACAGGTATTTCCTAAACCTTATAAAGGGCAATTGCATTCAACCTACAGTTATCATCATACTTAATGGTGAGAAACTGAATACTTTTCTCTTAAGAGCAGAAACAAGAAAAGGGTGTTTTTTTCTCACCACTGTTATTCAACAGTCTATTGAAATGACTAGTGAATATAATATATCAAGTAAAATAAAGTCATATATATTGACAACAAAGAAGCAAAATATTCTATATTCACAGATGACATAATTAATTGTCTATAAAAATAATCCAAAATATCTTAAGAAAAAGATAACCAGTTTAGGAAAATCACAGGCATCTAGGTCAAAATACAAAAGTTGTTAATACTTCTATATGCCAGCAACAATATAATTGAAATATAAAATTTTTAAAAAACAATACCAACTTAGGTATTCACCCCCCAAAAAAGAAAACACTTACCTATAAAAAGACTTCTATGCAAATGTTCATGACAGCTTTATTTTTACTAGATAAAAGTTGGAAATAACTCAAATGTCCATATGGTGCAAGGATGAATAAATTTTGGCATACCCATACAAGGGAATACTATTCAGCAATAAAAATGAAATTACTATTGATACACACAAAAACATGGATGAACCTCAAAATAATTATACTGAGTTGAAGCCAAACAAAAAATTGATACTGCATGATTCGATTCATTTAAATTCCAAAAAATAATCTGTAGCGACAGAAAGAAAATTGGTGGTTACCTGAAGGTAAGGGTGAGGGGGTGGGTAAGGGTAGGATAGGGACAGGAAAAAGTGATAAAAAATGGAACTAGTTTATATTTAGGAAATAATATGCATGTTTACTATCTTGATTGTGGTCATGGTTTCATGAGTGTATGCATACAAACTTTAACACTTTGTAGACGTAAAGTTTATTGTATATGAATTAAACTGCTATATGCTTGTTGAAAAATAAAAATAACAATAAATAAAATATGCAAATGTCAGGAGCTGGCGGGAAGTGTATTTGTATATCGAGAATGAGCTAGTGTAGAATCAAATATTGATGATGGGTTGCAGGCTTTAATTTAAGGAGAGAAATGGTAAAGAAGGCAAAAGAAAATTGAATTCAGAGGATAAGTAGGGTTATTAAAATAAAAAGAAATATTTCATTATGAAGGGAATGATGATAGAGATAGGTGGATTATCAACAGACTGAAAATTTAGAGAGTAGCAAATGAGAGCAATACCCTCTGCTGGAAAATCAAAGCTTGTGAAAACAGAGACAGTTGAGAGGACAGGAAAAGTATAACATAGTGTTTTTAGAGAGCAGGAAGGAAAATTACTACACTCTAATTACTATGTTAATAGAAATTTATACATCATGCTGCTGGAGGAGAAAACTGAATGGTATACATGAGACTTCAGGATAAAAGAAACATATATCCTATAATGGGAAGTGGGTTTTGAAGCTGCTAGCACATAATAAAGACTATCCCTTTAAATATTATTTAAACTACAGCAGTAGTTTGCCAAGATTAGAGTGTTGTTTTTCTTTTCCTTATATTATTGAGGAGAAGTAGAAGGACAGAAATGAATATGCTGATTCATGAAATGGAGCTCATTAGGCTTTATTTTCATCATTATTTTTAATAAATGTGACATTCTTGTTGTACGAGTGCCAATTCTGCTGTCGAAACATAGATTGGAATAAGATGGACAAGTTTTATAAGACTTTTCTATGAATGGTTAAGGCTGAACATTTTAAGTCGGCCTTCTATAACTGAAGTCAGTATTCACAACAAATGCCATATGTAGCATGGCAGTGAATTCATAATATTAATGATTATCCTAAGGCTATGACTGCTACAGCAGGGAGAACATTATAATCTGCAAACCAGATTTTATTTACAGAGAATAATGGGAAAAATAAGAAAATAGAATAAAAAAGAACCCAAGCTTAGCAGAGTGCTAATTAGCAGGCAATATCCATTCTTCTTTCTTAGTATTAATAATAGAGTTTTAGATGGTCATGTGACCACCCAGCTAAATGCTATATCTATTGTTTTTTCATCTTATTAGACATGAGCATGTAATCAACTTTTGGCGAATCTGATGTGCACGATAGAGTGGGTTCTGATTCTCATGCTATTCATAAAATAATTAAGTATGTTCTACTCTAGTCCTTTTCCTCTGGCCGCTGGTAGAATGATGACAGAAACTGGGATAGCTCATTTGCCTCAGAGAATGACAAGAATGTCAGAGCAGCACAAATAGTCCTAATATGCTTACCTTTTCACAATTACCTACCTCTACTTTGTTGAAGCCGTTGTATTTTGTGGTTGTCTTGTTAGAGCAACTTATCAAAATCTTCCCATATAATTCCCTAATTTGTGATAGTTGTAATGGTTGCTGTTTATTAAAATCGTAACAATAAGACAGACATTTTCTAATACTACAGTCATGCATGGTTTAACAATGAAGATACTTTTTGAGAAATCCGTATTTAGGTAATTTCGTCGTTGTGGAAACATTACAGAGTGTACTGACACAAACTTGAGGGTATAACCTAGTACACACCTAGGCTATAAGATATAGCCTGTTATTACTAGGCCAAAAACCTGTACAGCGTGTTACTATTTCTGAATACTGTAGGTAATTATAATATAATGGTAACTATTTGTGTATCTAAGCATAGAAAAGCTACAGTAAAAATATGGTATAATCTTATGGGACTGCCACTATATATACAGTCCATCATTTATCAAAATGTCATTATGTGGTGCATTTCTATATTTATATTCTTAAAACAACCCATAGGCTGTAGAGAGAACAGTCAGAGTAGGAGAAGGTAAATGGCAGGCATACATTCAAATGCCTACTAGGTTGTAGATCTGGAATGGAATTTGAAATCAGATCTCAAGTGTCCTAAAGTCCTTGTTCTTTCGATTATTTCACAAAATCTTTTCAAGTGAAGAAAATTCAGCCTCACAGAGGTTGTAGACAGTCTGGAATGTGTAAAACTGAGGCTGAGGTCATGGCTTACTCATCTTTGCATGTCTGGAATTTCTGAGACATTCAAAAAATACTTGTTGGAGAGATCTTAAAGTTGAAAAAAAAAAAAAAACGAAATGCTTTAGGTTGCTTTAAGTCATTCAAGAAAAATAAATTGTACCTTCTCTGTCTGCGTTAGCCAAGAGAGTAGCTGAGTGACTTTGTAAGATGTTTTTAAATAACAACATTAAAAACAATCCAACAAGACTTATCATATAAGACATAAAATTTGTGGAATACAATCAAGATAATCCGCCTCTTTAGAATAGAAATAGCAGCCTCAAAATAGAAGTCTATTTCTTATAGGGCTTGTTGTTTATTTAATAAAGAAAGTTTACTGATAATTTATAACAATTCACAACCACTGAATCAATTATCTAACACAATTATAAAGTGCCTCAGAGTCATTTACCCTTCAGGGAGCATCTGATGGCAGAGTGGATTGTTAAGTCTGTGAGAGTCTCTTTTAACACAGCCAGCTGAGGTGGCCACGTATAATACAAATACATAGTAGTTCAGAGGCTAGGAAGCAACTGCAGCACATCCAGCCAGCTCTCTGAGAAGGAGTGGTGCTGTCAATCATGAGATCACTGTGGCCCTCCCAGAGTTACTTAGTAGAGGGGTATCGTGAGGCTTCTCAGGGTCCATATCCCTAGGAGAAGGGGTAGATAAGAAAATTGAATTTGTCAGTCACTGCTCGTGACCAAATAAAGACTCACTGATTGCTGCCAGAACCCAGGAGAGTATTCCAGCAGCTGCTTCTATACACCAAAGCACACTTTGTGAAAGGACAGATCCAGTGTTGCAAAATGGGCCAGTTCCCAGAATGCCTGTAAAACTAGATAAGCCGAACTTTTTTTTTTTCCTGATAACTTAACAACACAAAGTAGAGCAATCACGTTGCTTTCTTTCCTAAATTTGTTTCATTTTATTTTGTTTTTGTTTTTCTGGTAAGAGTATGTAGGATCCAGGGAGCCACTGATTGAACCAAATAATGACTTGGAGAGATAAAATTTCAGAATAAGTTATTGAAACCAGGCTTAATTATTTTGTTAAAATTATTGCTTCAAAGAAAAAGAAAGCTATAATGTTCCACTATTGCATTTGCTTTGTAGTAATATAATTTATTTCTCAGCTAGTTGTCTTTCCCATAAGTTACGTCTTCCATTTTACTTCTCAAAATGGCTTTTCCCTACATGAACGTGGTGCTATCTCGTGTTGGAAACTGTATTCATCAGAAACACTTAATGAAGAAATGGCGATTATTAAAAAATAATAAGAAGCATGTGTGGTCCCTTAAATGTCCAGCTAATATATTTACTCAAACACAGCTTCAAGCGTTGTATGGCATTAGGTATCAGATTATCACAGCAGAACCCCAAATGCACCCCCTCCCAAGCACACATACATACATTCATACTTACCTCCTCTTAACAATACTGCCCTAGTCAGCTAAACTGAGAATTACCACTCACTGACAGGACCATATGTTAAGGATAAGCACCTTCCCTTTGAGTAAGGTCGATATGTACCTCAAGAATTTTGCTCTTTGCTCACGCATGTGCTACCTTGGGTGTGATTTTCTCCCAAGTATTTTAGAAGTATGTATAACTTTAAATATGAGCATTACATAAACTCATAAGAGAGAAAAAGAGGTCCCAGAATATCTGTAAATATGTGCATTTATATAAACTTGCAAGACAGAAAGAGACCCCAGAAGCTGAGGTTTACCCATATTTCTAAAAGATTTTATGAACATCAACAAAAATCAGTAACTATTTGTTTAGCAACCTCTTATATGATTAGTAAAGTAGACATTATCTCTTTTACTAAAACTTAGAGTTTTGCTTAGAGACACCTCTTAATCAAATACTTTGTAGGACATAGCTTCCTGAATTCAGGAATTGTCTGTTTTGTGCAATTTATACACAACAACTTAGAGCAGTGCCTGGCATGTATTAAGCACTCAGTAAGTACTTACAAATGACTCCCGATTCTATGAGTTCTATGCAGTACTTCAGTTCAATGCAATCGCGTCTTTGTGTTCAAGAAATACTTCCCTGAAGAAGTAACATTAAAATTTAGATGTAGAAGTTATGGAGAAGTCAGTTAGGTAAAGAAAGCTGAGAAACCATCCAAGTGCAGAACACCATGGGAAAGTTCCTAAGATGTTAGCAGGACAGTGTGTTCAAATAAATGGAAAATTCTAATAGGGAGGGTAAAAAGAAGAATACTGTGAGAAGATAAGTGGAAAATAAGTAAGGAAAAAAGGTCTTTTAGAGCATCATAGAGATTGAACATTTTATCCTAAAAACAATGGAAAGTCATTGGTGCATTTTAAACATGAAGTATATTCTGTTCATTAATTAATTTATTTTTAGTTGTTGCTATGGTTCAAATGTGTCCCCCAAAGTTCATGTGTTAGAAACTTAATCCCCAATGCAACAGTGTTGAGAGGTGAAGCCTAATAAGAGGTGATTAGGTGCCCTCATGAATGGATTAATGCCATTGTCACTGAAGTTGGTTAGTTATCCCAAGAGTAGCTTTGTTATCAAAGAGAGTTCAGCCCCCTCTTGCTCTCTCTCTTGAGCACTCTCTTGCTATGTGACACCTTCGGCCATGCTGTAACTCTGCAAGAAGGCCCTCGCCAAAGGTGGGCCCCTTGACTTTGAAATTCCCAGCCTCCAGAACTGTAAGAAATAAATTTTTCTTTATTAATTTCCCAGTGTATGCTATTCCATTATAGCGAACCAAAACAATATAAGACAGTTCTCAAAACTGTTTTAATACTAAGAGAAATAATAGTGACTCACAGATCTAATCTTCTGTACCTAATTCTGTCATCTTAGAAGAATCACTTAACTTTTTATTATCTCAGTAATATTATTTACAAAATAATTTTTTTAAAAAAAGTTTAAATAGGTAATCACCAATTTTCTCTTATCAACGCCTATACCTCAGTAACAACTGTAAGTGCTTTCTTATAGACCCTTAATTTAAGCTTTGGCCAGCATCAGATACCTTTCCTTGGTGAGCAAGATAGTCAGAAAAGATGAAGAAATGCTTACTTACTGATATTGGGTTTATGAGAATAAACTGTCGTTTTAGTTTCAGTTCTCTCAAAAGCAGGGCCTGAACCACAGAAAAGGGACGTAGTTAGGCACAGAGTTTATTTGGTAAGGGAATCCCAACAAGTAGAGATAGAAAGCAGAAATGAAGTGTGGAGAAAAGACAAGAGGACTGTTATTGAGCTGGTTATTGCCATGGACAGGTGGGACTAAATTTAATTTATAATCTTCTGAGGATTTGTGTTGGATGCACCTTACAGTTGCTTTTCCAGATTACAGGAATATGGACCAAATATCCACTCACTTCTTCTCTCATTAATTTAAGACTTGTTCTGAGGACATTAACTTCCCACATTTCCGGACTGCACCAACATATGAGCTAAGGAGACTTTTCTTACTTTGGAGACATCTCTGGAGCAGAAAAGTCAAAATATGTTTCAATTTATGCCTAAAAGATGTTGTTGTGAGGAGTTAGAGAAAGCAGTAAAGTTGTAGCAAGGGATGCTGGGGAACTTGGATATCATTCTCTCAGAATGAGGAGTCATTCAAGAGGTCTATAGTGATAAGTGATTGCTAGATCTGTATTCTAGACTGAATAGTCAGTCTGGCTGCAATGTGAGAATGGATTTAAAAGTGGGGGACGAGAGACTGGATACTATTCAAGAATATCTCTACTTCCTATTGAAAAGAGTCCACACTATTTAATATAGCAAATAATGTTCTGTATGTACTGGTCAGTTAGGGCAGAAATTAATCCTAAAATTGTTACAAATAACAGACTGATAAGATATTAGAATGAATGAAATGGTAGGGGTAAAACTATGAAATAATTTGGAAATGAAATTAATTGTATTGAGAAGTAAATATAGTATGAAGAAGAGAGAATTATCTAGAATCATTCCCAAATCTCTAGAATAAATGGTTAGATATAAGTTAGTAACATTGATTAATGTTGGAGATACAAGGGTGCAGAAAAGAAAACATTTGTTGTTGTGTTTGTTACAGTTATAATTTTGTGGGAATAGGATCGGTTTTGGATGTGCTGAGTTTAAAATATATGTGAGGCATATATAGATATGAATTATTTCCAGTATTACGAGTCTAAGAATCTAGCTTGGACTAACAGTAGAAATTTTGAAGTCATTCAAAAACCATGATATTTTCTACTCAAAGCAACTAGTGCATGACATTAATAGAAAAATGTTTGATTCCAAGTCTAGAGCATTAAATGCATAGTATAAACCTGAAACATATTGTCTATTTAGAAAGCAAAGAACTGTCAAATTTCACTTTGGTCATGTCAAAAGAATTCAGGATTCAACTAGAAGATGTACTAAAGTTAAAAAATGCCATGTTTTTTAGGTTTGATAAAGAATTAACTGTAGTGGATTAAGCATATCAAATATATTTACATTTCCGAAATCATAATGGGACAAAAATCTAATGTGTTATAACTGAAGACTGCATGAGAATAACTCACTGTTTTTGGGTGTTAGTAGTAATTAATGGGAAAGAACATTGCACTTAATACTGTTTTTCTTGCACAAATTATACCGTTGGGTAACAACTAGTAAACAAAAAAGTTCTTATTTTATAGAAATATCCAAGTAAACAAATAAAAAAATGAATGATAAGATGAAAGGTAATTATTTTGTAACTCTAATAAACTAATGCAGAAAGGCAAAAGATCCATCTGAGGGACTCGTATTTCAGCTTATCAAGGTAATAGGCACAAGCACCCTGTTCGTAAACTTTAAAATGAGAGCTAATATATTTTTTCCTCTTACAAAATCCCTACCATCTTTGCTGGAACTCAGAGAAAACAGCCTTTCAGCAGGAGACTGTAAAATAGTCTTGCTTATTTTTAAAGTGTTAATTCCTATTATAAAACAATCGACAAAAAGAATTTAAAAACAAAACAAAAAACAACCAAGTTAAATAAATATTGGGTAGTAGTATATAGATACGTGTGAGAAACTGAAGAGCTGGGAGTCACACACACCCACACACAAGTCCCAAATCAAAGCCACCTTTAACCTGTGAACTGGCTTCAAGTCCATCGTTATATTGTAACTGTCAAATAAAACCCATTATAGCGAGAACGCTTCCCGAAGTTTCTAAAAATAATATAAACCTCAAACTTTATTTTCACTATTAGTCTAAGAATAAGAGTTGCTTCAGTAAAACTTAAAATTGACTATTGATATGTGTCAGCCAACTGTTTTATAGCCAATTACCAACAGAACTAGGCAATAGAATGGCATATTTACAATAGCAGAGCATCCACGCATCACTCAGGAACTGGAACAGGTTACCGAGGAAATGCCCTTTCATACCATTACTCAATAACCGCTATAAACTCATAATGCAAGAGAGTGATATGCAGCAAAAATCATGATATTTAGCTGCTTGACATTTTAAAGATACAATCAGGTTATTAATGTGATGTTTCAAAAACAGAAATGGTTATCATAAAAAAACTAAATTATCAGGTAGGGAAACCAGAAACTCAAAGAATGTTGGTTGGTGCCTGCTACAATATAGAGAAAATGTCTGTATACACTGCATGAATTTGCTTCAAATGTCATACCTATGATAAAGAACAGTGTAGCATCTTTAGCAGGAGAAAAAAATAATCTGCTATTTGGCAGCCCTATTTTCAGACTCCATTGTTTTCCCTCTTCATTCTGCAGACAATCTGTGATTTCAATTACTGTTGTATAACTATGGATGAGTAAACAGAAGAATATTATATATTCGATGGGCAGTAATCACTCAGTAAGATTACTAGGTCAGATTTATTACCTTGTTAGTATGACCTGTGTTTTCCAACAATAGTTTGGAAATAAAAATTAGGTCAGATTTCTCATCAACTACGTATTTTATGGATTAGGGTATCTGAAACTTTCTATAGTACCTGATAGAAACCATGGATTTACAATTTATTCTGTCAAAGAAGAATTATAGATGCTCATCTTCAGCTGGAAGAAATCCACAAGAGAACTATAAACTCTCAATTTAAAAGGATATATTTCTCTTCACCTTGTATTTATAGGTGTTATGACATCATAATGCTGGGAACCATCATATTTATATGTTTTCTGTAAAGAGATAGCTTACAGTAAGACTATTATACTGACTGAAATATGGTCACTAACACTGAGACAATCAGGAGATCCCTCATATATGACTAATTTTTTATATGATGGGGATATTTCTTTGAGATATTAAACATTAGTGTGAATTAATTAATATAAGCATAGAGAGAAATGGGTCTATGCAATACCCTATAATTGTAATAAAGAAGAAAATCAAGATGAGTATTTTCCTAATGATTTGATCCCATATGCTTATCTGAGAAATTACCTGTTCAGCTGACACTTTTACACTTTTACTCGTGACAGTGTCTTATAGAGTTGCACGAACACATTGATACTTATGACATCAAATGTGGGTGTACATTATTCTCCTTGCTTGTAAATATCTATAATTTGAAAAATGTTTGTTTTTTTCAAGCATATAATAAACAGTATGACACACGCCGCAATTGAGAATTATTTCGTGCATATTCAACATGGAATAGTAGTTTTGAATTGCAGAAACCAATAGAAGAATAATCCACTTGTGTAGGAAATCATATTTTAATGAAATTGTCATTAATATTTATGCTAAATGTCATCTAAGTCTAAAGAGACATGTTAACATCGGTGTCTGAATACCCTAGAATTGCTTAAAATTACATTTCCAAAAAATATTTTGTTTTCATTCAAAAGCTCTCTGATTTCTGCTCAAATGTTTATTATTTCACTTCAAAATACTTTCTCATATTTGTTCCAGATGTTCACAGAGCAAGCAGAGAACTTGGTGGATAAATGAGAGGATACAGCAATAAGCATAAACTGACTGTTTCATTTACTAACAAGTTGCTCTGACAAGGTCTTATGATGACTGAAAAGCAAAATATTCTTTCTGCATGGCTCTTACAGCTCCCAGCATGGTATACTTGCTACAAAAATCTGACTTAAAATTTCCTCGTCTATGCAATAAGTACAGGCTTTATCTTTTTACTCTTAAGAGGTAATTTTGATATTTACTATTTACCAATTTGAGATTATATTACAGGAAAATATTATTAAGATTTAAATTAGCAGTGTTTGGGGAACTGGGAAAAATCTTTAAAACATATAATCTTTCAAAAATGAGAGAGTATTATAAAAATGCTTATGATGAATTGTGACCAACATATTATAGTAAACAGGTAAGATATTTCAGTACAATTATCTACCTATCTAGCTATCATATATACCACATGATTTAATTGACACACTCTTACATTAATAATCTCTTTTCCTGTAGTAATAATTTGCATATCCTTCAAAGTAATCAAACAACTATTTAGTTTAGCTTTTTTCCCCCTAATTCCCTTATCTTTCAACATACCTTTCATCAGAGATGTTAATAATCTTTGGGTCCTTAGAGTGGCATTATAGGAATTTGCCCACAATGCTGAGGAGTGGTTGCTTTAGCAAACATGGAACATCAGTACAAAATAATGTGTCCTTACAAATTAGCAGAAAGGAATCAACCAGATTTTCTACAAAGTAGTTTCTTTCAAAGTTCAAGCAGTTACCTTAATGGTAATGTCATTGCTCAACATAATTTCAGAACTTCTTTGGTAACTGTCTTCAAAACAAGGCAACTACACTCATAGGAGAGCAATTATTACTTCTGTATTTACAGTTAGTTCTCTTACTCTTCCCTAATAGATCATCATGATTTTTAAGGAACTGAAACTTTGCACTGATTTGCAAAAAATCAGTCATAGGAAAGTTGTTCTTTCAATGATCACATTACTGTGACAAAGCACATGCTCCAGGGCCAGTGTATGGAATCAACTTTCAACAATTCCCCAGGTAGCTGATGTCTTAAATGCTTCCTCAGCAGCACCATGAGGTATGGAGGGATACAAGTCTGATACTAACTAAGTACAGGTTATGTGTTCCACAGACTTCCCACAAAAAGCTCTGGACTATAAGTAAGGAGATATATATTCCAACTTCCATTCTAATCTAAAAATAGAGGAAGAAACATACTTGTTTCACTCTATTGCACCGGGATATTAAAAATAAATATGGAAACTCACATGGCTGCCAGCCCTAGTCACTACCATAGAATAGACAGGTTAACTTTGTTGTGCGGTACTCCCATTTTCCATACTGCACGGTTTTTGCTTTTAGTTTTCTTTGTTGTTGTTTTTGCCCACCATAAAGTAAAACAGTGTTGTCATGCTGTGTAGGCTTTTATCTCAAAATTAATAAAGCATAATATGCCACTAACATTTTTGTCTGATTTTTAAATTACCTTTAATTGTTGAATATTCTTTGAAGTTGAGATTGCCACTCTTTTGGTAAGTAGATCAGGGAAATATTTTAGAAAGGTTGACTTCCATGTAATGTGTCTTCAAAATGAAAGTGATAACCATTCAATTCCCTTGTGTTCTGCCCTTCAGAGGGAGAATAATTTACATTTTAGGTAAGATGATAGGAGCTGAAGTTGTGGGAAGAATATAAACAATGATTTGTCCTGTTTCACAGAGCAGAGAGGGTAGCTCACTAAGCAGCTCCTTTATTTCTCTTCCTCTTTCTCCTCCTCTTCTCTTCTTCCCTCTCTCCCTATTCCTTTTTTTTCAATTTCCTTTTTCAACCTCTAATATCCACTCCTGGAAATTATATAAAAATAATTAAGAATAAGCTTTAACCTTAATCAATAAATCTTTCTGTGAGCCGAATATAGCTGTGGCTATAAAAGAAAATCTACTGTTGGCTGGGGAAATAGAAAGGAGGTCTTATCTACATTAAACATCAATTCATGTAGAGGAAGAATGTTTATCTCCCTCTTGTCAATGGATAATTAATATTATTGTTCTTGTTTTAGTACCCTAAAAACAGTTATTATTTTAATATATACATCTAGATCTCTCTCTCTGAATATATATAGATAGATATAGATATAAGGATATAAATATAAATCTGGACTATAAATCTGTATCTATACATATATTCATATACATATATATTCATATCACTATATTTATGGATTTAAGGAAACTCCTTTTTATTTTAAACAGCATATAAAGAGGTGCTTTTGAGTAGCACAGAACTTCAAATTGCTAATGTAAAGTAAATAGTAGATTACAGGAGGATAAGCCCCAGTTTTTATCTTAAATGTCTAAATGCAGTATTTAATTTTCTCTTTACTGGATTTAGTCCCTAATAGGATTATAATGCACTGAGAAAATCTTTCAGACACATTTTATTTTTCCCAAGTTTGATTTTCTATCTGAAAAATCTCTTTCCTGGTTAAGGCATATGAACTGATTCATCTTTTGCTTAACATTTAACAGATCAAAACTAGCAAAATATTTTATTCTACCAGTCTTAAAAAATATGGTAAATATGATTGGGTTTCCAAGCAAATTTGTCAGTAATCATTTCAGCACACTTTTCAGGAGACTTGCAGTTAACAATTGCAGACACTGAATGATCTAGTCATCTGTACAACTCTGATAATCTGAAATATTTTTTTTCTTTGATATACTGATATCACTCTCCAATATGCATAATACTAGATAGATGTTTGTAATTATTCATGTATATTTACTTAATGGTGATAGTAAGAATACACTTATCTAATGCTTCAATTTTTTCTCATAAAAGTTTTATTTTACCCAAATAGCACAAATGAGAATATTCATTTCTGATTATCATACAATTTAAGTGAACAATTGTGTATAGCATCATAACTTTAAGGCATTATCAATTTTCAAGAAAGACCACATATTAATTGCTCTTGTTGCCATAAATCTGTTTTACATGGTACAATCTTCTTTAAGTGACTTGAAGTAGCTTAATGAAGTTGCAATTCATTTCTCTTCTTTATGCATAGTTCTTTTGTCCTAATATCTGTGTTTATGTGACTCATGACCATAGTTGCTGTGTTTACAAATAGAGCTTAACAACTACTTAGATAGACGTAAAGATGTTGATAATATTAAGAAAGAGAAACCATCAATAAAGAAGGAGGAGGAGAAATGGGAGGAGAAGGAGGAGACAGAGAAGGAGTAAAACAGGAAGAGAAGAGGAGAAGAAGAAGTAGGAGAAAGGGTGGGAATGAGTGGAGATGGAGGAGGGAGGGGGAAAGAGGAAGAGGGGAAGATGGAGGGAAGGAGGAATGAAAAAGAAAGATAAGGAAGGAAGGGAGAGAGGGAAAAAGAAAGGAAGAAGGAAGGAAGGAAGGAAGGTCGGTCCATCAGTATTTGCCCTTCTTAGAGGGAAAGATCATTTCAGACTTTGATTGCTAGACCACAAGTAAAATGCTCCTCTCTTCAATTATTTTATATAATGATGTCATTATTACTCAGACATAGAAGCTACCAATATTGTAAGTATACGTACCCAAAAGAACAAAAGACATTCTTTAAAAGAGACATCCGCACTAGAATGTTTATAGCAGCACAATTCACGATTGCGCAATACCTGGAAACAACCCAAGTGCCCATCAATACATGAGTGGATAAATAAAATGTGGTACGTGTATACCATGGAGTTCTACTCAGCCACAAAATACAATGGCGGGCCAGGCACAGTGGCTCACGCCTGTAATCCTAGCACTCTGGGAGGCCGAGGCGGGAGGATAGCTTGAGGTAAGGAGATCGAGACCAGCCTGAGCAACAGCGAGACCCTGTCTCTACTAAAAATAGAAAAGAAAAAAAAAAAAATTAGACAGCCAACTAAAAATAGAAACAAAAAAATATTGGCCGGGTGTGGTGGCTCACACTGTAGTCCCAGCTACTCAGGAGGATGAGGCAGGAGGATCCCTTGAACCCAGGAGTTTGAGGTTGCTGTGAACTAGGAAGCACGGCACTTATTCTAACCTAACCCCAGCAGCAATGCAACAAAGCGAGACTCTGTCTCAAGAAAACAACAAAAAAAACAAAAAAACAGTGGTGATCTAGCACCTCTTGTATTACCCTGCATAGAGCTGGAACCCATGTGTGAAGTATCACAAGAATGGAAAAACAAGCACCACATGTACTCACCATCAAATTGTTATTAACTGATCAACACTTAAGTGCACGTATAGTACCAACATTCATGGGGTGTCGGGCAGATGGGAGGGGGAAGAGGGGGTGGGTATATTCACACCTAATGGGTGTGGTATGCACCCTCTGAGGGATGGACACACTTGAAGCTCTGACTCGGGTGGGGCAAAGGCTATATATGTAACCTAAATATTTGTACCCCTGTAATATGCTAAAATAAAAAAAATTTAAAAAACAAACAAAGAAAAAAACCAAAATTGTGAAATGATGATGTCCTCTCCTCAAATAATGGCATTTTTTTCATTAAAAAATATTTTACTACATCCTAAGCTATACTCAATTTCTACATTTTATTTTCCCTATTCTGACAACATTCCGAGGTTAATGTTCCTGAATGAAATGGATAATGACCACCTTGCTGCAGTCTGTATTTTATACAAAGGAGCATAAAGAGAAGGCATGATTTTCATTCCTTTTTAGTAGCATGGGATGGTCCCTCCATAGTCAATTTAGTCAATCAATAATTAAATTAATGATACTAATTTCAAAACTAAAAATGCTCTCACAAAGTAAATGTCAAATACATAGCAAGTCAGATGTGGACACAGTAAATGGTCGTTGTCTTTTCCAGAGAGCAGCTTAGCTCCCAGCATATGGAACATTCTTCTGTGCTCTCTGTATATGCATTTATAAGTGTCCAAGAATGGGTGTTATTTTAATTCATGGTGAGTCTACTTTCGTTCATGCTGTTTTCTCATTCATGTTTGCAAGCGTGTGCTTTTTATGTGTTTGCAGGTTATGGAGTCACCCATTTAAAATATTTATGGATGTAGGATTATTTACTTATAAAACTTCTTAAACATATTACAGAACCACAATCATTATCTGGTATTAACTGTGTAATCTTTTCATTCTCAATTTTTTTTGAAAAATACAAAATGATAAACCTCTAAGCTTTATAGACTATCCTCAGGAAATAAGATACATTTCAATTCTGCAGCCCAAGGAAGACTCTCATTGCTTTTATTAGAGATTTCTAATTTTATTTAGCTGTCTGAGGGTTAGAGCCTTAGTAAAAAATATTTCATAGTTAATTTCATTACTATATTGTAAGTAATAAGAAAGAAAAGTCAGGCCAAAATAAATAATTTGAGCATAAATCATTTTAGGTTCCTTATTTACACTCAAATTTTCTTGTGAACATAGTAATACCATTCATTTTATAAAAAAATTATAAATGACTTCAGCACTGTGGGCTCAAAATACTAAAATAGAAGCAAATCCCCTGCCACCACTATATCTAATAAAAATATTCAATACATGACCAAACCATCAAAATGCATATCTGCTTTTTAGAAACCTGAGTCAACACCCTGTTTCCTCAGGAAAATTCTCTGATTTCAAAAATAATTACAAACAGAAGCTCATAATAGTATAAGTCTCATTAACTAAATAATTTACCATTTTTTTAGTAGAGGGGAAAAGAACTAGAATGATATGGCAATTGGCTTACAGTAACTAATCCTCACAGATTGTTTACCAATATAACTGGCCTCCAGTTATGCAAAATATCCTACACACTGCTAGAGTTGGCACACTAGAGACTTTTTTTTGCTTTGTTGGCCCAGATTATAAATTCTGAATGAAATAAAAGAGCAAAACCCATATCCCATAAATCATTAATTATTAGCCACATGATCAGAGGAGAGTTAACATCATAGTTGTTGTTAGAAATTTGATGCATGAGAATATTGTGGAACAATTTATCATTTAACAAGATCCAGGATTTCTTTTTATTGAGGTAGTGGGAGGCAGATAAAATTCATTAATTATCATTAAATTATGAATCATTTATAAAAGCTTGAATTTTAATGATTGCAGATCCCACATTCATCATTCGGGTTAAAAATATTTGATTATTCAATTATTAAACATATTACACAGTATTGCATTCAAATTAAGAAGTTATCCTGTAAGAACTATTATGCAAGGATATTAGTACAGTTTGTATATGAGCATTTATATACAGTTTTGCTCTTTATTTTTTAAAAAGACAAAAATTAAGAGAAAATTCTTCACATTATGAAAATTCCTGCTGATTATACAACATGCACACAGTTCTTGTCAGTATACACACTTTATAAGGGTACAATTTAATCATAACTTTCATTTTCATGGTAACTAAAGAAAGAGTTGCTTGTCATTTGAGATCCGTCTGTTCTACAATGGAGATGCTTACATGGAGTGGATCCTATTTCCAAATATTGGTTGCCTTATGGAGATGCCCTTTGAAGCCCTGAAATACTTCATAACATTGACACAGTGATAACCTAGTCTCGAATTTGAAACATTATCATGTTTCAAAATACACCCATGTGGTAGACAGAATAATGTTCCCTCAAAGATGTTGAGGGTCTAATCCCAGAAACCCTGGTTGTGTTACCTTATGAGGCAAAATGACTTTACGGGTGTGATTAAGTTAAAGATCTTGAGATGAGAAGGCTACTCTTGATTACCCAGAGGGCCCAATGTAATCACAGTAGTCCTTATAAAAGAGAAGTAGGAGGGTGAGAGTCAAAGAAGGAGGTGTGAGACTGAAGGCAGAGGTTGGAATGATGTTATTGATGGAAAGGGGCCATGAGCCCAGGAATGCAGACAGCCTCCAGAAGCTTCTGGAAAAGGCAAAGAATGGATCCTTCCTAGAGTCTGTAGAAGGATCACAGCCCTGCTGGTATCTTGATTTTAGCCCTTAAGACCCATTTCTGATCTCCAGAAGTGAAAGGTAATAAATTTGTATTTTTGAAACCACTGTTTGTGGTTATTACAGCAGCAATAGGAAATGAACACACCTAGATCACAGATAATTTGTTTTTCCCTTTTTTCATTTTCACATTTAAGGCAATTATTAATACATTCCCACACTAGAAAAAAAAATACCTTTTTCTCCGGGGTCATGGTGTTTTATTAAAACAAAAAGATCCTTTCTAATTTGTTATTTTTTATTATTTTCTGTGCATGAGTTATATGCGATGCAATCCACATTTTTAGAATTAAATTCTCAATATTAAGTTTAACAATAAGAACATCAACAAGTAAGATTTTCATGAACCAACTGCAGGGTTTTGCTTCATGTGGCCTGGGCTTAAAACCAGCCTGAGTTAAATACAACTCACATGGTAGTCAATGTGTTAATTTTGAGAAACATTTATAGTTTTATGTCATTCAGAGAAAAATAAAATGCAAGTGAATCAGTAGTACAGTAACCCTTCACATGATGTTCTGTGTTATATTTCCACATTCTAAGACAATTACACATGGGAAAAAATACTGGCTGGCCCTACTTTCCTATGCAGCACCATTATACCTTTGTTTCTTTAACTTTTATAATTTTGTCTTTTCAGTTAATTACAGGAATTCATAAAAATAAAATCAGTTCAGGCAAATAACTAGTACTAACTGTTTTTTCAATTAATATCACCATTTACCTTGAGCCCTCGCCATTGCGAAGGGAAAAGAGTCTCAGGGTAAGTAAGAGTGACAAAGCATGGGTTCCATGTCTTCCTCCATCCCTCAGCGGCTCTGTAATAGTTGACAAAACCATGTCCTTTATCTTTTTTAACTTTCTATTTGATGCAATTTTGTATTCACACGCAAGTGTAAGAAATAATAGAGTAACCAGTTATGTTCATCAGCCAATGATATCTTGCCAGGGAATTGACATTGGTCCAATCCATCAACCTAAGGTTTCACCAGTTTTACATGCACTCATTTTTGTGTGTGTATATTAATATTTAGTTCTATGAAATTTTATCATATTTTAGATTTGTGTGACCACCACCACAGTAAAGATGACGAAAAATTCTATTACAAACATCCTTCTTGCTACCCTTTTATAGCCATGGCCACCTCCTCTACCCCATTCCCCAACCGTATTAGCCCCTGACCTTCACTATGTCTTCTCCGTGTCTACAATTTTTAATTTGAAGAATGTTATGTAAATGGAATCATGAAGAATATAACTTTTTAAGTTATTTTCAGCATAACATTGAAATTTTATTCTGCCAATTTGCTGAATTCACTTATTGTATGTAGAAATTATTTTGTAGATACCTTGGAATTTTCTACAAAGGCAATCATGTCATCTGCACATAAAATTTCTTTATTTCTCCTGTTACAATTTGTATGCATTTTATTTCTTTTACTTACCTCATTGCCTTGACTAGCACTTCCAGTGTTATGTGGAATAAGAGGAGTGAGAGTAGACATTCTTTTCTTGTTCCCAATCTCACTGAGAAAGCATCCAATCTTTCACCATTAAGTATGATGTCAGTTGTAGGGTTTCTGTAGATGCTATTTATTATCCTAAGGGAATTCCCATCTATTCCTGATTTATTGAGATTTTCTATATGAATGTGTGTTAAATTTTGTCATGTTTTTCTGCATCAATTTATAAGAATATAAGATTTCCTCCTTTTACCTGTGTTGATAGATTATGTTGATTTATTTTCAAATGTTGAATAATCCTTGCATACTTAGAATAAATCCCATTTAGTCATGTTGCATAATTACTTTTATTCTTTGCTGAATTCAATTAGCTACATATTTTGATGATTTTTGTATCTATGCTCATGAGATATATTAGTCTATAGGATTTTTTTAACTGTTTTTGTCTGGTTCTGTATCAGGATAATACTAGTCTCATAAAACATGTTAGGAAGGAAATATTCCTTCCTCTTCTAATTTTTGGAAGACATTGTATAAAATTCATTGAAATTCTATAAATATTGGCAGAAGTGCTTATGAAAACCATTTGATCTTGGATAATTGTTTTTGTAGGAATTTTTAAATTGCAAATTCAGTGTCTTTAATGGTTGCAGAACTGTTCTGCTTGTCTATTTCATCTTGAGTGAGTTTTAGCAATCTGTGGTTTTTAAGAAATTCATTTCTTTAAGTTGTCATATTTATGAGCATAAAGTTGTTTGTATTATTCTGTTATTATCTTTTATTAGAGTCTATGGTGACATCCCTTGTTTAATTTCTGTTACTGGAGATCTGTGCTTTTTTTATTTTTGCCAATCTTGCTTTATCAATTTTATCAATGTTATTGATTTTCTTAAAGATCGGCACTCTGTTTCACTGATTTTCTTCCTCTATTGTTTTCAATCATTTAAAAGATGCTATATAAACAGATGATAATTAGTGGAATTTATATATCCTCTCATCTGTATTATTTCCTTCCTTCTGTTTGCTGTAGGTTTATTTTCCCTTCTAGTTTTTCGAAGTGAGAACAGAGTATTGAATTGAGAGTTTTCCTATTTTCAAGGGTAAATGTTTAATGCCATATATTTTCCTCTCTGCCCTGATTTATTTGTACCTTACATATCTTACGTATTCACTCCACTCAGCTCCATATACTTAATCATTTATTTTGAGACTTCCTCTTTGACCTACTTAGAAAAGTGTTAATTTCCAAGTGTTTGTCATATAAGAAACTTAGTTTTGCAAATAAAAAGAAAAAAAATTTCCAAGTGTTTAAAGATGTTTTTGACTTTTGTCTTACTGAATTTTAGTTTCCTTCGCTTATCATCAGAGAATATACCCTGCATGATTTCAATTACTTCAAATTTCTCAAGATTTATTTTATGGGTCAGGTCTCATTCTCAGTGAATATTCCATGGGACTTGGAAAACATTGATTTTCCTGTTGTTTGATGGAGTATTCTGTATCCGTCTACTTTTTGGCTGATTATTTTGTTCAACCATATCCTTTTGAGTCTCAGTCTTACCACGTACTTAGTGCTGATTTCTTTCTCTATAAAAATGAAAGAAATACTTTCTTGTCTTGAAGGATTTTTGTGAAGATCACAAGAACTAATACATGCAAAAGTTCTTTATTATTATTGAAGTACCAAAATACAGATGCTTATTATCATCTCTCTGCAATGAATGTTAGGAAATCAAGACCTTTACTTTTGGATGCTTGAAGTTGGATGTTATTAAAGAATTTGGCACAGTTATCAGTTGAGATAGGGTTGTAAAAAAGTAAATAACATATGCTCAGCTTCAGATCATTCACAGTACAAAAACATGGCATCTATGCCTCATCTACTTGTCTTTCATGATTTCCATATACAAGCAAGACAAAACAGATAAGATTGCATTCTATTATGAAGTATGCTATGAAGACAAAGATTCAACCAATACTTTACAATTTCATTTTATAACACATTAAAAATTTAACACATTAAAAATTTCTTCAAAAAATGTCTATTCTGGCAAACCATTTCTATCTACAGTTTATATATCATATTCTGATTTAGCTTACTGTTCCACTCCAGTCTTGTCGTACTCACATTTCACATTTTTTTACTGTTCATCAATTTTATATTTGGAAATATTAATAGAATTAAAATATTAAAAGCCAAAATAGTATGTCCCATCCCCAAATCAAGCCACCATAATCAAAGACAGTGCTTCTCAAGCTATCTGTGGGGAAAGACCAGTATTTCATTTTTCTGTTTAATTTCCATCAGATATGTGTTCTTATTGCCCATGACTAGTAACCTGCACCATATATAACTTAGCACAAAAGTTTTACAGCACCTGAATTGATTTGCAACCTGTTTAACAATATGTAAAATATTGCTACGACTTTACCTGTACCTATCTGGTGTGGACTGGAAATAAACAATTAGCAAATAGTCTTTGAATTGACCCGGTCCCAGAAGAATATCTTACATAACCTAACAAACTCCTTTGAAGCCTAGTGGCAAAAGCAGCAGCTGAAAAGATGTGATGTAATTAAAGAATGTGCACATTTTAAGCCTAAGAGCTTTTTCAAACAGCATGGAGTTATTTAACAGAAATATCAGTGTTCACGTGTCCATAATCACTGGCATGCACAAAAGAGTTTTAGATTATTCTCTAGGGATGTGAGCTATATTAAAGTTGATAGGTCACTGGGCATTTTGGATTAACTGATTTTGCTACAAATATAGAACAGATTCTGGAAGCCTCAAGACCGTGGTAGGACTGTGGACTTACATAGTGGATATAAAATAATTTTCAATGATTGTAGAAAAAATAGATACCTTAGAAATTATATGATAAAAAGATATGTCCCTGTGTGTGAAGATATAGAACATCTGAATTTATGAGGAATATCCCAAATCCCTTACAGAAGTAGAAAGGGACTTAGTCAAAAAATGCCTGAGAAAGTTGGCAGAAACTAACCTAAGAATATTCAGATGTGAAGATGGTGGTGGTGGGAGGTCTGTTAGGTAAGGCGGGGGCAGCGGTGACCACCCTAGGGAGGGGCAGGGTGGGGGTGGGGAGCCCGGGTGGCTCCGGAGCAGGGCCCTGGGGCAAAAGGTACCAGGCTACACTCCAGTGGCTTCTTCCCTGGCCTTTGACTGCCCCAATCAGCTGGGGAGCCTGGGGGGCATCTGCCACTTCTGGCACCATGGGAGTCCTCCCGCAGCAGATGAGGAAACTGGGAAACAGAGGGCCAGAAAGGGGAAGCCACTGGCCTATGTACGCACTGCCACTTTGCTCTCTGAGTGCTGCAGGAGACACAGCTGCATGTCTGCCTCTGTGCTGGTGTTTCTGTGGGGTGGATTCTTAGAATTTTGAGTCTGAGGGTCACCACATTTGAACTGCTCAGAATTGTTACAAATCTGCTTTCCAGAAAGTCCAGTCTGTTCATGGCTCCAACAGCGAGGGAGATTTAATCCCATCTACAGAGTTGCTTTTGCAATCAATGGGCTGGGTTAGGACCCCTACAACTCTGAGCTACCCAAGCTCCCTGAACAGAGAGAGAATGGCGCCCTGGGCTGAGGGAACTATCTGGGCTGGTATGTGCTGGAGCTGGAGCAAGTCAACCAGGCCATCGAGGCCAGGCGAAGCGAGGTGGAGCTGCTGGAGACAGCCTGAGAGTACAGAGTGCAACGGCAACCCCTTGGGTCCCCGTGACCCACCACCGGCAATGCCGCGGGCCTGGACAAGGACGCCTTCCCGAGGGCCTTTGACTACAACTCTAGCGGCCTATTAAACCCTGATGCCCACTACCAGCCCACCCTGCTGGCCACCCCCGCTGAGCTGGGCAGCAGGTACCCACTGGCATTGCTGGAGAAGGGCTCCGGCACAGGTGGAGGGGGCAGCAGCACCCAGGCGTATGTGCCCAAGGCTGTGAGCCAGGCCTGACAGCATAGCCGCCCCGTCACCAGCGGCAAGTATATGGTGGACAACTCCAAGCCATCCACTGACCTGGATGGAGGATGACCCACTCTCCAACTACTCGGCCAGCACCTCAGCAGGGCCAGCTCCAGGGATGAGAGGGTCACCAAGTGGCCCAGAGGCTCCTGCGGCAGCAAGCCCTACATACCTGCCCTCAAGAAGCCCTGAGACCCCTTTGGTGACTGCAAGATCAGGTTGTGAGACTCTGAAGATGATGCCGCCACGGTTCGGGTCCTGCAGTGCGACGTGTGGGGGATCTCTGGCCATCCCCGTAGAGCCCAGATGGTGCGGCCCCGCCAAGCCCTCCTCCCCAGCCAGGGTCTCGCAGGATTGGGGCTGCCCCCATAAGGGAACACCCAAGAGGAGGAAGAGTGGAACCCCACCAGCCCCTGGCCACAAGAATGGTGCTGGGAAGAAAGAAAACACCAAGGACAAAGGCCAACAGCAGCCTGTGGAGAAGCCCCCAGTGGACAGGCCAGCAGCAGGCATGAGGCAGAGTGTCAGGAAGGGACCAAGAAAAAGCCATCTTCGGCCACCCGGGTGGCCAGTTCAGGGAAAGGGAGCCCCTCCAGTGGGAACCCCCAGCTCTGGGGAGGGCGCGGTAGGCAGAGGCAGCCCCAGAACCACCCTGCCCTCCAGCATGCAGCAGGCTGCCTGGCCCGGGTCCTGGCTCCGGTTGGCCAACCTCTCTGAGGCTCAGTTTCCCCCTCTGGTCCAGAGACAGCAGTAGTTGTAGGGCTCCTGTGCAGTGACAGTGAGTTAGCACAGGAAAAGCAGAGAACATGGCTCTCAGGTTAGCAACCAGGAGTCCCGACCATCCCATCACCAGACCCTGCCCTGGGGGAGGGCCTTGGGATTCCGAAGCTGGATTCGGCAGATCAGATTAAATTAGATTGGATTAAGTGTCAACCTAATCAGGGGCCTGGGTAGTCCCGCCCATCCTCTGCCTATATATTAAAACCAAGAGCATAGCCTGGACACTCAGAGTAGCCAGCACTCAGCAGAGTAGGGCCAGACAGGCGCTCCAGGAGCAAAGGCAGCATGACGTTGAGGGCCACGGCACCGTGCTGGTTCCCACCAGGGCATCCCGAACCTTCTGATGTGGCCAGGGAGTCACCCCTGTCAGCCCTCTGGCAGTCCACCAAGTACTGCCTGTTCTGGGGGCCCCAGATGTGCAGCCAGGCCCCAGAATTTATCGTCATCCAGGTGGAGCCCCCAAGAAAGGTTCCAGCGGTGCCCCCAGCCGGGCCCCCAACTGCCCAGGAGATGTGCTACCTGCGTGCGCAGCAAGCACAGAGGGAGTCGGCCAACTGCTGCAGACCTGTGGAGCTGATGGCAGCCTGTGGAGAAGTCCACTGTGGACAGGAAGGGCTCACAGGCCAGCAGCAGTCAAGAAGAAGAGTGGCAGGAAGAGATCAAGAAAAAGCCATCTTCAGCCACCCCAGTGGCCAGCTCAGGAAAAGGGAGGCCCAACCGGCCAGGGTGGTGGCGGACCCCTCCAGCAGGGACCCCAGACGCTGTGGAGGGCACAGCAGGGAAAGACAACCCCAGAGGTATCCTGCCCTCCAGTGTGCAGCTGGCGGAGAAGTCCTTTTCATTCCACATCTCAGCACCTGGCGAGAAGAGGATCACCCACGTCCCCAACTCCTACTTGGTCACAGCCCCCACAAGTGTCAAGAAGACCCTTGAGGCCAGCAGTAGGCAGCCTTCCCACGGTCCAGAGGCCAGCTGCCAGCCACTGAAGACTTGCACACTATCCAGGATGGCATCCAAAACCTCCAAAACCACCACCACCGTCACCCCCAAGCTGGTCGCTCGCAGCTGGTTCTTAAAGAGTTCAAAGAAACCCATTATCTTAAAAGAGTTTGGGGACAAAGTCCCCACCGTCATCCGACAGCGCTATCTCCTCCTTTCATCGAGGAGTGTCTGCAATTCTGTGCCTCCAACCAGGAGGCCGTAGAGAAGGCCCTGAATGAGGAGAAGGTGGCCTACTACCGCAGCCCCAGCAAGAACATCTACCTGAACGTGGCCATGAACACCCTTAAGAAGCCGCGAGGCCTGGTCCCCAGCGCCATGCCCGGGCTCAACAGGGCCACCCTGTACAGCCACCTGAAGGAATACCTGCTCACTGAGGACCAGCTCAAGGAGAATGGCTACCCTTTCTCGCAACCCGAGCGGCCAGTGGCTGCTGTCATCTTCACTGCCAAGAAGCAGCAGCCTCAGAACTCCTCTTGCAGGATCTGCTGCCGCTGCGGCACTGAGTGCCTTGTGTCCTCCTCCGGCCTCTGTGTCCGTGACGAGGAGTGTTATTACCACTGGGGGCGGCTCCGCCAGGACCCAGTGGCAGGACGCTGGGAGACACAGTACATGTGCTACTTGGCTGCCCCCAGCTCTGTGGGCTGTCAGGTCGCAAAACAACACGTGCAGGATGGCTGGAAGGAAAGCCTCGAGGGTTTCATGAAGACCTTCGAGAAGGAACTCTTAGAAGATGCCCGCCCAGGAATCTACGCCCTGGACTGTGAGATGTCTTACACCACGTACGGCCTGGAGGTGACACGTGTCATGGTGGTCAACAAAGAGATGCAAGTGGTTTATGACACCTTCGTCAAGCCCATCAACGAGATCGTCGACTACAACACCAGATTTTCAGGGGTGACGGAGGCTGACCTCGCCGACACAAGCACCAGGCTGCGGGACGTCCAGGCAGTCCTGCTGAGCATGTTCAGTGCAGACACCATCCTCATTAGACACAGCCTGGAGAGCAACCTGCTGGCCTTGAAGGTCATCCACAGCACCGTGGTGTCTGTGCTCTTCCCCCACTACCTGGACCTCCCCTACAAGCGTTCCCTGCAGAATCTCACAGCCAGCTACCTCAGAAAGATCATCCAGGATAACGTGGACGGGCACAACTCCAATGAGGACGCCTCCATCTGCATGAGCCTGGTGTTCTGGAAGGTCTGAGAAGATGCCCAGAGAAAGTGATGACATCCACCACCACCACCACCCCCCCCCCCCCCACTGCTCGCCTGCTGCCCCACCCATCCTTAGCCCCAGGCCTCTCAAAACAGTGTAGTAAGTCTTAACAGCTAACCTTGTCCACCGCTTTAAGACACAGAAAACCAAGAGAAGCAGGACTAGCCCTCGGCACAAGAGAACAAAAAGCCAACACCAGCCCTGAAGCTCTGAGCCCCTGTCGCAGCCCCTCTCTCCTGTCCCTCCTCTCTACTCATCCCCAAACTATGTCCTCTCTGGTGACTGCTGCTGACTCACCTGGCCCCACCCCCACCTGTGCCCACTTGCCGCTCCCAGCACCCCCAGCCAGGTCCTAATCCCGTGTCCTAATACGTGGTGTGGGGGATGGGCGGACAGAGTGTTGTTACGGGTTTGTTTGAGATAGGTGATTTTTAAATTTTGTATTGTTATTTTTATCATTTTTGATTTAAACCTAACAACTTGCATAGTGACCGTCCCCACCTAGGGGTCATGGCCCACTGCTGCCTTCCCTCCTAGGGACTGGGGGTTGGTGTGAACCAGATGGAAGCCTGGGCCCAGGGGCCATACCCAGCTCAGTCTGGGCCTGGACCTCCCAGCTCCACAGGGGTCGGTGTGCCCTGGGGCAGCTGACTTCCAGAACTCTACCCCCACCCCCCGGCCTCTCCCCTATCCAGACGCCCTGCCCCAGAGCCTTTGGCCTTAGACACTGTTTTTCCCAGGAGCCCTGTCCTCCTCTGTGAGGCTCCCACATCCCCTCCTCTCCCCACCCCTGGTTTAGGGACAGAATAAATGTTTGTATGTATTTCACAGTGGTGTCCAACTTGTAAAAGTCAAAATAAACATACTGAGATAGATTAAATCTGTTACTGCTCCTTGAGACTCTCAGGCTTTCTACTGTATCACAGAAGATTAAATTGCTAAAACAGGGTTAATTTTTATAAAAGTTGGTGGTGTTTTACTTCTAGTTTTCTGATCATAAAAACCTGGAATTATCTTTTTTTCTTTTTTTCTAATAAAAATCTATATAGTCAGTGGGCAACTACTGTCCGGTTTTAGTCTGAAATGTTGGTTCTTGGAGCAGCCATGGCAAAAGAATGACCAGACACACTAAAGTTAGGCAAACACAAAAATTAGATTTATTGAGGAGAGAAAGATAGGCTTAATGAGCAAGAGCAAGGCAGAGGTTTACAGAACATGATACATACGCCAATGAGGACAAGATGACAGCCAGACCCACTGTCACAGCAAAGGGAGAGACAAGGAAGGGCACAAAAAGGGACCTGGTTATGGTCTGTGTCTTGTTTTATAGTACCTGGATTGTGACCTCCCTAGTGGCTCAGACGTCAGCATGGAACCACTTTCATTGGACAGTTGGGAACTGCATGACC
>RJWJ010021975.1:6652-27424 GCA_004363605.1 Indri indri | reverse complement strand
CCTGCTGATTACAGCATCTTGGACATCTTGGAATAGCTTCTACTGCCTGCTTTTTATCTCGTGTGTGAATTATATTTTCATGTTTTTTTCACATCTCATGAATTTTCAAACTATGTGCTAGAAACTATTAATATAAATAATAGTTATAGATACTCTGGGTTTTGTTAGAATCCTTTGAAGTGTATTACCATGGTTTTTTTTTTTTTTTAGTAAGACATTTTTATTTGTTCAGAATGCTTGTTTTTAAACTTAACTGAGGTTAAAAATGGTTTTCCAATGAATTTGTTAATATCCAAAAGTGTTAAATTCAATATTAAGAGGTTATAACAAAAATGGACCTGTATACAGTCATATTTGATATCTGGATATATATACTATACAATGACATCTTTTTTTTTAATCAGAGCATAGTCTCCCAATCAGACACAGAAATGCAGAAGTAACAAGTGTTATTTTTATCTTTCCATATTCTAGATTTTAGTTTCTAGAATTCATAAACTCAAGATTGTTCACACAAATTTGGAGTATTTTTTCTTGTTTATGTCTGATGAAGAGCTGTTCTCTAAGACATTTTAATTTTATAATCTTTTCTTTGAAATATGAGAAAGATATGTAATCTCCCAAGTTATATATGCAGCTTATACATTCTTTTAAAAAGTTATTTTTTAAAGTATCACAAATTATATATCCATAATATGTCCTTGCTATTCACATAATTCTTCAAGCAATATTCAAGTATATCTGAGCTTTGTGTGTTTACATTACTTTAGAACCTATTTTTTGCTTCCAATAAAAGTATATGTCTACAAAGATCTTATAAATATTTAATGAGGCAAAACAATCATTATGAAAATATAAACAGCTACTATAGATTTTTCCTCTTTCATTGTATGCATTTCCTGCCAACCAGGTAATTTCCTGTTCTTTAGAGATATCGATAAATTTTTATCTTTGTATTCTGAACACTGCTGCTTTCTCAGCCCGGTGTGACAGTCAATGCATCTCAGGTTTCTGAACACACAGTGTTCTCTGCCATGGCAACCGCAGCAGCGAAACCTGACAGCGCTGGCACTCGTCATTCCCAGTTATGCCAACTGCAGGACCGCCTGATTAGCTGCTTCCAAGGGATTTATTAGATTCCGCAGCTCTTCCTTAGTCATTTCAACAGAATACAGTTTTACTTCACCATTTTCCTTTACATCTAGATGAAGACTTAAAAGTGTCATTTGTAATGCAGCAATCTTGTCACTACAGAGTGCAAGCTTTAATTGCCAATCCAAATCCTATAGTTGTGCAGAGGAAATATCAACTATTTCTCCGAACAGAGCCTGCTTGATCTCATCTTTCCTACTTTTCAAGCACTTTATGATCACTTCTTGATGAAATGAGTTCAACTGATTCAATTGCTGAAATACCTCCTCATCAGATAAATTTTTACCAGCTACCGCTTAGAAAAATTTTGTAGTATCTTGTAGAACACTCATCCATTCTTTTGATTCCCAAACACTGTGATAATCCTGGTAGATAGGATAAGCTCAGCGACAAACGCCATCAATTATTTTGTGAAGAAGCTGTGGGCCCAACTCGGCCAGCAGCTTCTGCAGCCGCCACAAGGGCGTCCGGTATTGTCATGTTTTGAAGAGGGAGTTAATCTGGCTATGTTCAAATTTAATACCTATACCTTCTACAGTGTCACAGATGAAGTCCTCATTTGTCATTTAGTACTTATGCATGCACATATCATATATATATTAATATTTAGATGTGTGTTTCTATATAATGATATATGCTATTTTATCAAGATTTTATCATTTTTGTCCAACAGTGATAGTTCAATAAGCTATTCTATTACTGAAAGCCAGAACCTCAGTTTTTGCTTTTTCTATTTTATATAAATGAAATTGCTTCCAATAAAAGTATGTCTACAAAGATCTTATAAATATTTAATGAGGCAAAACAACCATTATGAAAATATAAATAGCTACTATAGATTTTTCTATAAATGAAATCACATACTACACATACTTTTATATCTACTTTCTTTTGTGGAAAATTATATTTGAAATTCATCCATGCTATTGCAGATAGCCACATTTTTTAATTTAATTTTCTTACACTGAGGTAAAATATACATAAAGTTACCCATTTTAACCATTTTTATGTGTGCAGTTCACAGGGAGTACATACACTCACATTGCTTTACAACAATCACCCCCACACATATGGGACATTTTTCATCTTGCAAAACTGAAACTCTGTAGACATTTTACACCCGCTCTTTGTTTCCACCCCTCTAGAGCCTGGGCACACCTATTCTACTTTGTGTTTCTATGAATTTAACTACTCTAAGTGCCTCATATGAATGGAATCATACAGCAGAGCAAAGAAATTATAAGCAAGAGTGTACACAGTGTATAACATATATCTTTTAGATTAAACACAAACACTAAGAAAGAGTAACAGTACATAGTGATTATAGATAAATATAGAGAAAGAGATTGGAAATCAAACATTAAATTGATGACAATGGTGCCTCAAGTGCAAGAGCAGTGAGGCCTTCACCTCCATCACAGGGCTGGTGAGCAGTGGAGCTGGGAGCCCAGTTACCTGTCTGACTCCCAGAGCCCGCACTTACCCCAAACTTCACTGAGCCATGACGCCCTCTTCCTCTGCCCCCAGGCACTGAATCAGCCCTGACACTCCTTGGGGCCTGTTCTCCTGCGCCTTGAAGGTATTGCTTGACCTACTGAAACAGGGCCTCCAGCTTGCACCATATGTGATAGCCGCAGGACAGAGAGGCAGCTGTGAGGCTACCAGGAGCCACGCCTCAGGTCAGGAAGCAAAGCGTCACCACCACTTACCCTGAGAAGACTCTGTCTTATGTGAGAGATAGCACCTTAGGTGACCACTTCCTGGGTGGAGGAAAAAGCAGTTCTGTGCAAACTCCCTTGCTGAGCATTGTGAATTCTTTAGAATGGTCTCTTGTGGGCAGAGAATCCAGCAGGGCTGGGGCAAGCAGGATCCACCTAGTGAGGCCTCCCAATATATCCTGTCCCCCTCCCAGCATGGCTGGGCTTGGCTGGGGAACTAGACAAGCATAGAGAGCCCAGAAAAAAGGGACCCCAGTCAGTGGTGGTGCTGGGATGTGAGGGGGAGGCAGCTGGGACAGGATTGCCAGGTGAAAGAAGGAGCTGGCTTCTCCTTGGGGACCCTGGGCAAGTCAATTCCCTCTTTGGGCCTCTGTTTCCTCTCTGGAAAATGTAGAGGTGATGAGACTGTTGTACAGGCCTCACTTAACATAGGAGGTTCCAATGGCTGGTCAGGAAGGATCCACTGGGAATGCATGAGTCTCCCCGATTCTTCTCATAAGCCACCTGGAGCACATTCCACTGCTCACTGGGTACTGTGCTAAGAATCCTGATAGTGATTGATTAGCAGTGTCTGCAAAGGGGCAGAGTGGGGAGTCACAGAAAAAACATGTGTGTCCCAAGTATGCCCATTGGAACCCAAAGCTGGGCAGCCCATCTGCCCTCCTAGCCTTGGGATTCCTCTGCCATCCCCATCCCCAGTGTAGGCAGCCAGGCCCTCCCCATGCAGTGCAGACAGAAGCAGCAGAAGAGGTTTGGCTTCCTGAGGACTTGTTGGGTTAATTTGGGGTAGGAAGTAAGCACCCCACCACATCTACCCAACAGCCTGGAGAAAGCTATAATACCTGCCAACAGGATGGACCTGCATTGGACCCAGAGGCCTGTTAATTCTGCAAGTTCATCATCGCTAGGGAACAGCCCAGCTGCTACCACCACATCCCACTACCAGGGACTATTTTCTCCACACTTCTGACCTGTCCATGGACAAACACACCTCTATGTTATCCAAGATTAGGCACAAATAGTGACTTGTATTTTTAAAGTAAACTTTCAGTGAGAACACATACACACACACGCACACATACACAAACATACCAGACCAGTACCTCTTGCAACATTGCCATTTTCTCTGCCCTGTTCCCAAATACTTGGTCCCCTCTCCTGGCCTCTACTTTTCCTTGATGAGCAGACCTGCCTAGTGTAGTAGTAGGCCTCAAAAATATGAAAAGTTATTATGAAAATGCTGTTTCAAGACTCATTCCTGTCTGTAGAGTAAAAAGCTTGTACTTTGTAAACCTCACCCTAATAGAAAAATCTGTACTCTGTAAGCAATGACCATGTAACTGATAGTGTAAGCCCCCCCCCCCACTGTCCGTAGTAAAATTTACTGTACTTGCCTCACCCAAGATAGAATGCTCCCTGCCTTAACTGATGCTATCTGCTTCTGTAACCTTGCTTGCTCAAAGATTGTAATCAGTCCCGAGGCCAGGCAGGTGGTCTGAGGCAGGTCCCAGACCCCGTGGCTATGGAATGTATGATGTAATTATTTTTTCCACTATGTCGTGTTTAATGTCATGTAGCCCACCTCCAAATTAGTATAAAGTCTTCTCACCTTTTCGGCTCTGGACTGCTCTCTGTGCAGCCATCTGTGGTGGTACAGAGGGTTGTTGCTGGCCAGCTAATAAAGACTCACAATTTGGCTCATTTGGCCTCAAGGTGGTCTTTCTCGCACTCCGTACCATAACACCTAGTGTGTTTTCTTTTGTGAAGATTTGTAAATTTTCTGAAACTTTTCATGTGGAGAGGGAAAAGAAGGAAAAATAAACTTGGACATAATTGGGACTTATGTAAGTTCAATTGCCTTTTATTTGAGAACCAGGTGGATCCAAACTGCCTGGTTGAGAGTTTCCACTGGGTTCCTCTGAACCCTAAGGGCTCCATGGCACTGGAGACAGAGCTTTGTGGAGGCTAAAGTAACTCCCTCTTGGATGCTAATATGCCATGTTGACTGCTGATTAATCCCTGTTCTGGGAATGCCTCTCAGAGTTTTCCTGTATCAACTGTTCCTTCTGTTAGAGCATATATTACCATAAATCCTGCCTTTAGGTCAAAACAACCTTGATGTTATCACACAAATTACAGGCAATGAAGTACATAGTATTAGCATTTTTGTCTTTTCCAGGAAGGTTAACTTTAATTGTCCTATTAACATATATACTATTTTCCCATAGTGTCTAAGCCCTGTATCAGGGGTGTAACAGCATGAAGCCACCTGTCTTGTTGCCACCCATGACCATGCAACTGTCTCTAAATTCCCCAGTAAGTCATCCTCTATGGACAAACTGGATTTGTCTGCCTCTTTTTTATGGAGGGGTTGTTTGTTTTGTTTTCTTTTGTTTTCTTGGCTCCTTCTGCATTTGGGCATCACTTTGCATGTACGGACCTTTAACAAAACAATTGGTGAGTTAGCCAGCATGAGGCCAGTAACAAAAGTTTGGGCAAGAGGAAGAAAGTATTAGATATCATAGACTGACATTTTGGTAAAAAAAAAAAAAAAGTATTAGAGTGGAAAATCTGGGGTGTTACCTCATCTATTTGGGGTGGTGTTGCACATTTCTGACACGCATGTGGACTGCTAAGTGAGTACAGGGTTGCCCCTAAAATGACAAAGGGACTAGAGAACTTGTTTGTAAAAAAACTGCGTTATCCCCTAGCATAAGGAAGAACTCCCTCAGGTCTTATGCCTTCCTTCATGTTATGTTGCATCAGAAAGGCCTTTACCAGATCCCGGTACCATGCTCTTTCCCTGCCCAGCCTCCAGAAACATAAGCCAAATAAATTTCTATTCTTTATAAATTAGCCAGTCTGTGGTATTCTATTATAGCAACAGAAAATGAAATAAAACAGAGAGGCCGTATGGATTTTAAAAAATCCGAAATTAAGCTTCTTAAATGAGACTCACTCTTGATTTAAGAACAAACAGGATAAAAATGAAAGGATGGAAATGAATATTTCATTCAAATTATAAACAAAAGAGTGCAGGGGTAGTTATATTGCACAAAACAGGCTTCTAGGAAAAATCTGTCACAAAAGTAAAAATTGTTCCCTATATATTAAAAAAGAGGTTAATTTGTCAAGAGGATATACATTAAACATACACAGACATCCAACACTGGAGCTCTTAAATATATAAAGTGAACATTAAGAGCACTGTAAGGGGAAGTAGACAGAAGTACAATAATAAAAGGTGATTTCACTACTCTACTTAAAACAATGGCAAGATCACTCAGAAGAAAATAATGAGTGCACGTGTAAAACACCATAGACAAAACAGACCTAACAGACGTACATATAACCTTCCATCCGACATTATGAGAATACATATTCTTCTCAAGAACACATAAAATATTCTCCAAATAGAGCATATGTTGAACCAATAACAGTCTTTTCAAATTCAAGAAGATTAAAAGTATATTAAGTTTTTCTATCTGATCATAATGGTATAAAACTGACAATCAATAGCAGAAGGAAAATTGGGAAACGCAAATATCTGGGTAGTAAAAAACATGCCCCTAAATAACCAGTGAGTCAAAGAAGGAATCCAAAGGGAAATCAAAAAGTATTTTGAGACAAATTAAATTGAAAACACTACCAATGACTACTTCTGGGATGCAACAAAGTATTATTAAGATAAGTTTATACTGATAACTCTGACATTAAGAAAAAACAACCTAATTTTAAGGTGTGGTCTTGTATGCTTGTAGTTTTAGCTACTCAGGAGGTGGAGGAAAAAGGATCGCTTGAGCCCAGGGGTTAGAGGCTGCAGTGACCCATGATCAGGCCAGTGCACTCCAGTCTGGGCCACAAAGCAAGATCCTGTCTCAGCCAATCAATCAATCAGTCAAATTTTATAACCTTCATGGCCTCTGGTCTTTTCGTGGCCTGAGTTTTGAAAAGGGAGGCAGCAACTCCTGTTAGAAATAAAGTATGAGTGACATGTGTCATTTTAAACTTTCCAGTAACAACATAAAAGGAAAGAAACATGTGAAATTGGTTGTAATAATTCATTTAGCTCAATATATCCAAAATTATTGGTTCAATATGTCATTAATGTATTATTAACACATTGGCTGCCACACTAGAAAAAAGAATTTCCCCTGGTGCCACGGTGTTTTCTTAAAACAAAACAATCCTGTCTAATTTTTTTATTGTTTTCTGTACATGAGTTATATGCAACTCAATCCTTGTTTTTAGAACTAAATTGTCAATATTAATTGCAGCAATAAGAATATCAACACGTAAGATTTCCATGAACCAACCGTTGTTGGGTTTTGCTTCATGAGACCCTGGGCTCAAAACTAGCCTGAGTTAAATACAAGTCACACCGCAGTCAATGTGTTAATGCAGTATTTCACGTCCTATATCTTTCAAGGACACTCTGTATCTTAACCTTCCAGAACACCTTTAAGACAGCACATTTGGATGTAAATGTCTGATTTTACCACTTTTATTTATATTAAGGTAGATCAATGGGTCCAGGGAATGTCTACCTGTTTCTTTCATATAATTGCTTATCATTTATTGATTAGTATTTGCCTAATTTCACTTATTTCACTAAGGGTTGCAAAATAGCAGTTTTATAATTCTATTATATCATCTGCATGTAGTAGTTCTTATTCTTCTATTAAGAATTGCATTTTCTCAAGAGCTCTTCATTACATTCAAAACTAACCTACCAAGAAAGAAAGGATAAAAGCTTCTCACTGTCATAACAACGATGATGTGGCCCCAGCAAACAAAAGAAAACATGTAAGTGATATTTTTCCTAACATTATTTTTTGTGTATTTGATACAATTCCATACATAATAGTCTATATTTTTCAATTCAAATTGTCCCATCTTAGGTCAGCGAGGAACCCTTCGCATTGTCTCCTGTGTCCTTGTGCCACTCAAGGCCATATGTTTTGAGAGCTCTCTTATTTTCTGGAACAAACACATATGCATGCTTCCATTTGTCTGTTATATAATTTGTAAATAGATGTCCCACTTGGCATTTTCCTTTTTACTTGACTTACAGTGTTTCCTACCATGCACAATATCCTGGCTTTATATTGTGTACTTTATCAGTCTTTTCTTTTATTAATATTTCTTGATTTGAGTCACAGGCCAAATTTATTCTCATAGATTGAAGAAATATTTACCAATGTTTTCTTCTACTATTTGTATGTTTTCAAATTTTTTACCATTTATATTTCTCCTTTACTTAATCTAGCACATGAAGAATAAATCTATTTTCATCTTTTTAAAGGAATATCCGGTCCTCAAACACTAAGTCTTGATAAAGCCTCCTTCTCTCTAGTTTTAATTGTGAAACTTCTTTTACGCACTTTGGTGGATTTTTGAATTTTCTACCGTCCCTGTCTGCTTGCTTATTTTTGCATCAATACCACACTGTTTTAGTTATAGAATGTTTAATGTGTTTTAATGTCATGTAAGACTAGAAACCCTCATTGTGTTTCTTTCTTAGGGATTTTGGCTATTCCTATGTTGTTGTTATTGTTGTTGTTGTTTATGTGCACTTTGCAAAATCATTTCTAGCTTGAAAGAAACTGATGTAATCTATTATGAAATCAAAAACAATGTAAAGTAAGCTTAAGGATAAACGACTTCTTTATATTATTGAGTTTTTCTATCCAAGAACAAGATGTATCTTTTCATTTATTTAAGTCTTCAATCATATATTTCAGGAATGCTTTATTATTTTGCTCATATAGACTTTACACATTTTTTGGCCAGGTGTGGTGGCTCATGCCTGTAATCCTAGCACTTCTGGGAAGTTGAGGCAGTAGGATCACTTGAGCTCAGGAGTTTGAGACCGACTTGAGCAAGAGCAAGGCCCTGTCTCTACTAAAAATAGAAAAAATTAGCCAGGCATGGTGGCACATGCCTGTAATCCCAATTTCTGCTGCAGCAATGGGAATAGGGCCACACTGACCCACCCCCATGAAACCCAGCAGAGCAGGCCCTGTGACCTCTCTTTGGAAAAAAGGCTGGACTCAGCTCTCATGAATGGATCTGGGAGCCCACATGCTTGACCTAGCCACACCTTAGAATCACACAGGGCACCTAATTAAAATCACATGGATGCTCCTACCAAGAAAGACTCTGTAGCGAGGGCACAGGTGATGATGTTTCTTCAAACTGGTCCTGGGATTATAATTGGAAGCCTGGGCTGACAGCCACTCAGCTGAGCATTGCCTCTCAAGCTTCAAGGTGCATAGAAATCATTTGGAATCCAGGCCCCAGTCTAAGTCATGTGATTCTACAGATGTGGAAGGGGTCCATGGATTGGCTTCATTCGCCATGAGCAAGAGGAGGTGTGCTCAAACAAGGGGCTGATTGAGACCAGAGTAACCGGTTTTTGGCTGTAGCTCTTTTTAGACAGGGCCTTGGCCTTACTCTGGGACCTGGCCCTGCATGGGGAACATTTGTATTTAAACTTGAATATAAATTATATTTTAAAATGAATTTTATATAATTTATATATATACACACACAAACACAGAAAATATATATGTTATTCACAAATGGAAAAACATAATGAAAATTAATTTACAGTTCAAGATTTTGTAACCTTCCTGGCCTCTGGTCTTCTAAGGAGGAGCCTGAGCTTTGAAAATGGAGGCAGTCCTCTAAGGCATCAGTGTCCAATAGAAATGAAATGTGTGGCACGTGTTTCATTAAAATTTTCTAGTAGCCATATAAAAGAAAAAGAAATAAGTAAAATTAATTGTAATAGTTTGTTTAACCCAATATATCCAAAATATTAGTTTTTGTATTTGATCAATATAAAATTATTAATGAAGTATTTTTAGTACTGTATCTTTGAAACTCATTCTATATTTTAAGTAGTCACACATCTCAGTTCAGACCAGCCACATTGCAGGTGTTCAGTAGCCCCAGGTGGCCAGTGGCTGCCACACTGAAGTGGAGCTCTGAGGGCTCTGATTCCCCTGACCTCAGAGAGGTGACAGGCCTGAACCATTTTTTTGACAGAGGCCAGGTTACACACATTCCCTACTGTCAATGGAAAAAAAGGCCAAACTCTGTAAAATAATTTTAAATAGATTTACTCTGAGTCGAATTTGAGGACCATGACCCAGAGCCACACTCAAGAAGTCTTGAGCAAGTGGATGCGCTGTGGCTGGGTTACAGTTTGGTTTTGTACATTTCAGGGAGACAGGGGTTACAGGTAAAGTCACAAATCAATATGTGGGAGGCATACATTGGTTTGGCCCAAAAAGGTGGGCCATCTTGAGGGGTCAGAGGAGGGGGGGGCTTACAGGTTATAGGTGGGTTTAAAGATTCTTAGACTTGTAATTGCTTAAGACATGAAGCTTTGTCTAAAGGCTTGGAAGGTTTTAACATAAGGAGCTGTTTATCAGAGATAAGCCATGGACATACATTTGTTGTGCAAACTGAGGACCTGCCGTTGTGTCTTGCAAGCCCTTAGGTCTGTTAATGGGTTACAGAGGATGTCCCCAAGAAGGGAGGGGGGCATGATGAGGCGTGTCTGACCTCCCTCCTCCTGGCAGGCAATTTAGTTTTAGGATATTCCTCTGGCCACGAGGGGGTCCAGTCAGCCGGTGGGAGGGGTGAACCTTAAAATTTTATTTTAGTTCACACTACCAACCTCTGTCCTCAGGCCCAGTGGTGGGAGAGACTGTACCCCAAGAGAGAACAGGGGGCTGTGAGCAGGAAGTGTCCACAGGTAGACCACCACTTTTACCTGCTGCTTGGTGGGGACCCATCCCCCTTCCAGAAATCATACACTGAACAAAGAATGATGGGGCCCACAGAGAAGGGAACCCCAAGATTATGCTTGTATAACTCTGCAAATATACCACAAATCATGAACTATACACTTATAACATGTGATTTCTGTGACTGGGTGGGTTGGGCATGAGCTCTAGCCTTCTGAGAGATGCCTGAAATCTGGTAAGTGCATCCACAGCCCCCAGGGATGCGTGGCCCCCACCTACTGGCCCAATGGCCAAGACAGGAGACTTCAGCAAGGAAACTGGTGAGCTCCGCGCCAGCTCCTCCTCCTCCTGCGGCCTGCGAGCAGCAGCAGGGAGCTCAGGGCTGGCCTGGGCAACAAGGGACATGGAGCCCGTGAGCAGCAGCAGTTAAGGGCATAACTGCTCTCTACTGGTGCCTGAGCAGCACTTCAGCACGTTGGCTTGGGTCTTACACATCACACAGGTGACGACCTGGTGGCCTGGTGGCTGTGGAAGATGTGCTGTAAGGCAAGGGGCCCTTCCACATTAACTTATAGAAAACACACTGCCCTAATTCACAGATTGTTAGGAAAAGGTAACAATGTCATCAGGTAAGAATGACATTTCTCAGTAATACCCACAGAGACAATCTTCCACAAAGATTCTTGCTAACACCACGGCCCATACTTGGAGAGATGTTTTGAGTGCTCTCTTCCTAATTCAAATGCTGCACTGTCTGCTACTCATTCACCTGACACTGTCACCCCCAGATCTGATGATGATCCTGAAATTCCATCACTACGATATGCAGGAAGATGATTGCATTTTTTCCTTATGGAATGGGACTGATGTGCATTATGTTAGGCGTTTTTGCTAAAATGTTTGTATGTTTTATTTAAATATTATAATAGAAATGCAAACATCTTGCACAATAGTAGAGATAATTACGTAATAAAACCCATCATAAATAGTACCAATAAAAAAGCTTCAAAAATTTTTATTATTTTGCCATTATTTTCAATGCCCAACTGCAGCTATCCTAATGGCATTTTAAAGCAAATATAACAGACCACACTATTTAGTTTGTCAGGATTTCAGTACCTATTCCTAATGAATCAAAAAACCTAATGCAAATACTACTATCATACCTAACTAAATATAAGTCTTTTCTTTATAGGAAAAAGAATTCAGTTTCAGAAATGTTTGTGATTGAAATTGTAGGAGCCTACAACCACCAAAGATTTTGTATCACCTATGTTAATGCTTTACATACAATATTTAGCCTAGGGACTCCAGGTGGCAAAATTGAATATATTCATTGGAAGTAAAAAGCCATAGAATATGACACTGAGTAATATGTCAAATAAATAAACAGATATTCCAAAGCACTTTATTTTAAAAACCACCACAAGATAGAAAAAAGATATATTACTGAAAATAATGTATATAAGGTGTGGATGAAAATTTTGCTCAGTTTTCAGAGAAAGAGAATGCAGTGCCTAACAAAAATTTTGGCTCCATTTAAAATAATGTTTGAGTAAAGACAAAACAAAAAAGGGCAGAGAGATAGAGAGAGAGAGAGAGAGAGAGAGTGAAAGCCACTTATGGTGTGAAATAACTTCAGAGAGACCAACCTCAAATTTGAAAATGTTAGGAAGAAGCAGATTATATTCTAGGAATTGATGGCCAATGTCCTCTTACCATATGACAAAGGACACTTAAGTTTGACAACCCAAATTAAGTGACTGAGGCAAAGGTCTGAATCAATGGAGGTTTATTAAGCAAAAGTTTGAGGATGTGCCCAGGAAAAACACAAGCCACAGGCAAATCTGTGGCTGTTTTTCTGATGGGGACTTTGGGAGCTTCAGGATTTCAGGGCAATAAGGCATTCAGAAAGAAAAAAAAAAGGAGGTGGGGGTTGTCAGTGAGGCAAGATCATTATATTCTGGAGAGGCTCAGGGAAAACCCACATTTTGCATAAGGTGAATGTTAGTAGAGTAAAGGGGAGGGAAGGAAGTGTCGATTATGTAGATGTCCCTGGGTGGGTGGAAAAATGTTTTATCTTGTCTCTGTTCTTCACCTGGGAAGCTAAACTTATAATTCACTATTAATGTGGAACTGAATGAGCCTACAGACCCAAAGTTGCAATGCACATCTCCCTGCTTATGAGAGACCAGCAAGGAACTTCCTTATCAATGATCTGTTGGGGACAGTCCTTCACAGGTGCCTGAGGCATTTACCCTGCCTTTTGCATAAGGAGCTGAAGAGGACGGCTGGTCCTGAAATTTTTTTTCTTTGCAGGTTGAGGAGGAAGAGCAGACACTACCGAATGGAGGAAATGATGACAAGACAGTGTTAGGAAAAAGGCGACGCTTCATTTTGATCATATCTCAGAACAGAACGTATGAAGAATATTTAACACCTTGACCTTGTCATGAGGTTGAGCCTCTAGGTGAAGGTGGCCAATTATGTCCCACTGACCCCCAGGAACTGTGGGATTGAAACTGTACACAGTGGTCACTTGGGCAAGCTGGCCTACACATGGCCATGTAACTATATTTCTCCCTCTCATGGGTGGCGTTACGGACTCCTCCTCTGTGTCACATTGCTTACCTCAACTAAAATGATGAACATGTTTTTCAATGTTGGGCTAACGGCATTAATAAGTGGAACATAAAGTAAATTTAGAGAAGAGAAACCAGCAGGAGCCCAGTGCGGAGGCTGATGCATTGCCATGGGAGATAGGATGGGCCAGACCAGGTGGACCCAGTGGAAGTAGTGAGAAGAGGTCACGTTGTGTATATTCTGAAGTACTTGCTGTCAGGTTGCTTGTAGAATGTGAGATGAAGATAGTAGTCCAATATTAGTCACATTTTTTCATCTGTACAAGTGTGAACTTGGTCTGGGCTAGAGAAGGTTTAGATATCACTAATATTAAAAAGCTTGGTTGATAGGTTGTATAAGAAACAAATGTTGGATTGGAAGACTCAATATTTGTAATATGTAGTTAAGGTTTTTTTTTGTTGTTGTTGTTTTGAGACAGAGTCTCACTCTGTCGCTGGGCTAGAGTGCCATGGTGTCAGCCTAGCTCACAGCAACCTCAAACTCCTGGGCTCAAGCAATCCTACTGCCTCAGCCTCCCGAGTAGCTGGGACTACAGGCATGTGCCACCATGCCCGGTTAATTTTTCTATATATTTTTAGTTGTCCAACTAATTTCTTTCTTTCTTTTTTTTTTAACTAGAGATGGGGTCTCACTCTTGCTCAGGCTGGTCTCGAACTCCTGAGCTCACACGATCCTCTCGCTTCTGTCTCCCAGAGTGCTAGGATTACAGGTGTAAGCCACCATGCCCGGCCTTGTAATTAGGGTTAAATGATGTCATAATGTTGGGGCCCTAATCAAATAGGACCAGTCCTTATAAGAAGGGGAAGAAGTGGAGAGACACGTGTGCACAGATAAAGGCCATGTAAAGAGGCAGCAAGAAGGGTCTATCTAAAGGCCAAGGAGAGAGGCCTCAGGAGAAACCAAATCTGCAGACACCTCATGTTGGACTTTCTGCTTCCAAGACTTTGAGAAAATAAATTTCTGTTTTTCAGGCCACCCAGTCTGTGGTATTGTTTTATGGAAGCCCTAGTAGACAGAATACAAAAGGGTAAGGCTACATGTTTTCAAGATTTCACATAAATCTAAATTAACCAAGATGGTGGGATATTGGTATAATGATAAGAAAACTGGCAAATGAAACCTAATAGAGAATCCAGAAATAAAACTGCACATATATGGGCACCTGATTTTTGACAAAGGTGCAAAGGCAAATAAATTGAAAAAGAATAGGCCTCTCAACACATGGTACTGGAACAAGTAGACAGTCTTTTGCAAATAAAATGACCTTGAATCCACACCACACACATATAGATAAATTAACTCAAAATGCTTTGAATATAAATGTAGAACCTAAAAATACACACTTCTAAGGTAATTATTTTTAATATCCTCAAACTAGACACAACCCAAATGTCCATTAACAGGTAAATGGATAAAATGTACAAATATAATTATTTGTATAATGTAACACAACTCAGCAAGAACAAGAAATCAAGTATTAAAGCATAAAAAGATTAATCTCAAAATACTATTGATAAATGAAAGAAACAAGATCAAAAAGAGTATACATACTATGCTATACACTACTTCCATTGTAAATATTTTTTTAAACTAATCTATAACAATAGAAAGCAGATCAGTCATTTTCTGGGCAGGGCAGCAAGGTTAGGGGTGTGGATTTTAAGGGACATTAGAAAACTGTGAGAGATGATAGAAATAGTGTCTCTCTTGATTGTGGGGATGGTTGGTTTCACAGGTGTTTACATATCAAATTGTGCCAAACTTATTAAATTATATATTTTAAATTTGTACAGTTGACTGTATGTCAACTATACCACAATAAAAATGGAAGAAAACCTGTATGTGGATATATCTTCCCTGCATACAATGTCTATAATTAATAAAAAACTGAAACTAATTAGTATAACAAGCACAATATTCTGTATTGAGTCTAAAAGCTAGGAAAAAGTCATAAAATAATACGTACTTAAGATGGCCAATATGTCCTCTTTTGGCTTTGACAAAGATTTATGCTACAGATCATGTCCCACAGCTATGAAATACTCCTGGGACCTGGCCTTCTATTGTCAGGATTAACATCAACTTCATCATAGTCGCCTTCCAAACAATTACAACAGCATTACATAGGAGATGCCATGTAAATGATACAGGAAGAAAAGCAGACCATCACTCAATGCCTGAGAAGAAGCTGCTACTTCCTAGCACGTGGTATATATATAATAAATATTTTGGAATAGATGAAGTAAGAATTCCTTCACGGAACTTCAATTTTTTTATTTTAAAATATTAAGTGGGTACAAAAGTTTTTTGTTACATGGATACACTTTGTAATGCTGAAGTCAGGTCTTTCAGTGTGCTTGCCATGAAAACAGTGTTCATTGTACAAAATAGGTAAGTTTTCATCCCTCCGCCCTCTCACCCCCCTTTCTTGATTTTCAATGTCCTTTACATGTCTTTGTGCCTGGATCTGCCCATCGTTTAGCTTCCCCATATTTGAGAGTATATGTGGTGTTTGTTTTTCCATTCCTGAGATACTCCACTTAGAATAATGTTTCTTAGTTTCATTAATTGCTGCTACACACACACACACACACACACACACACACTCCATTTTCTTTATTCACTCTTGAATCGATGGGCTCTTAGGTTGATTCAACATCTTTGCAATTGTAAATTAGCTTCAATTGTTTTATTACTAGAAAGAATAATAATGAAGACAACTTTTAGTAGGCCAGAAAGAAACAATACCATACATATAGTTAAAATTTAATTTAACATAGTGCATTATAATTGCATACAAGAGATATGTTAAACAAGCAAAAAAAGAGACTAGTTGTATCATTTTGAGCAAAGCATCCAAAAATAAATGTAGTTTGCAAATTGAAGCCAAATCTACACAATTTCTTGCTCTTAAGGATTCAACTTTATTTGAATATATTTTTCCAAATGTCCTTATAACTGCTAAGGACAACATAGAGACTCTCATTGTTACATGTTAATATAAGTAAAGTGTAGGATCACTGATAAATGTTCTGTTATATGGTTTTTATTTCATTTTAGGCTACAATTATAAAAAAGATGGTGTTCGAAGCAGATTTCTAAATTTTCACTTTTATTTTTATTGTGTTATTATAACATTTTTATCCCTGTTATCACTATGATTCAAGTTGCACTTCAACGTTCAATGATCTCTGATTCATTTAAAACATTTGTCAAGCACATGACAACTGCCAAGTGCTGTTCTAAATAATGAAGTCAAATAGTAACAGATGCATTCCCACCCCCACAAACTTACAGTCTGGCAGGAAAAGCTGAAAGACTACAGGGTGGTAGAAGATCTCAGTCAAACAGGGGAAATAGAGAGAGACATAACATTTAAGCACAGGAAAGGCCTCTTTCAAGAACTGTTTCTTCAAACTAAGACCTGAATATGAGTACATTTTATCAGCGAAGGAAGGAAGAGATCATGGTACAAGGGAGGCACAGGAATGAATGTGTCACATTTGAGGATCTTTAATAAGTAAAATATGGCTCAAGTGACAACTGAGTGGTGGTTCCGCAGATAATTTTAGGTTCCAGAAATTGTTTAGAATTCATAATCTACTGAGCAACACAAATTGTAATAGAATCATGAAAGCGACTATGAATTTTACTGCATTACATTCTAGAGAGGCTTTTTAAAAATTTCATAGTAAATGTGTCGCGTGTGTTACACTTACCCAAATTCAGTGCATAAAAAGGACAGCATGTTGACATCTTACTTGCAATGAGTTCAGGAGGACACCATGATTTCCAGGTTTGATTTCTTGGTCATAAATTTTTTTATGTCTTGAGGAAAAAATATGTTATTACTTTGCCACAAATATAGAACTTTTTGGAAGTACTAATGTGGTAGATGGCTATGTTTATAAGAATACGCAAAGTTATAGAATAAATATGGCATAAATTCCTGAGGAGCACATTTTACTGTATGGAAAGCAACTTAAAGTGTTTTATATTAAAATAAATGCAACTGCATTATGGAGTAGAATGTAAAATTTGTACAAACTTTAAAAACATTAGCATTCGAGGAGAGTTTATAGGTACAGTAAGTAAAATTATATTATTACTTCCACGCATTTATACTCTCTCTTCCTGTAACGGCTGTAAGTGGTATACTAATGAATACATTGATCATCTGAACTTGTCTGATTCACATAGTAGTTGACTCTGATTACTCAGTACATACCCTTCTACATGTGAAAATGCCGATTCATGTAAGGTTTCTGAGATACAGACCTGAATCTTCTTCGGTAGTTATCAATATCAAACTATCTATTCTTTTAAAAAACAAATTGTATATAATAAATTATTTTGCATCTATTTCAAGTTCTAGGCAAATTCACATCCAGTAGAACTGATCACTGCAGAAGATTTTGTCTTCTGAATGGTGCCATAATTTTGTTTTTTGTAAGCTACTCCAAAAGCTCTGTAATGCTAGCGGATTTCGGTGAAGTGGAGCCCCCAGCATGGCCCACCCCCATACACCCAGCCAACGGCAGTGCTGACCTTGAGCTTGGTGAGGGGCGGAGTGCGGTCGGGCCCAGCTTGCTGCTGTTCACCTCACCTGCCCCGTCTCTGTGCCTTGCAGTGGCTCCCCCTCACTGCCCAGCACCGCTGGTTGGCTGGCAGCGCTGCAGGCAGAACGGGCGGGTGAGGAGAGCACTCTGCCAGGGTGGGTGGGGCCGGGGCTGCCCCCTGCCTGCCCCTGCCTTTGGCACTTACCCAGCACGCACTGCCAGATGCTGCCAAGCTCGTTCTCCACCACGCAGGTAGAGTGGCTGAGGTCCAAGGGCACTGCACTCCTCATGACCAGGCCCCGCTACTGGTGTCGCAGCTGCAGGAGGATGCTCAGGCGGGAGGACAGAACCACAGGCCCAGCCCCAGGCCCCGCCCCCATGTCCTCCCAGGGACGAAAGCCCTGCCCCTGCAACCAGGCCTGCCTTGATGCTGTGATGCGATGCCCTGCAGGGAACTCCGTGCAGTTCTTCAGGAAAGAGATTATAGGAGTGTGGTTGCTGGTGACTGGGCAGCAGAAGCAAATGGTGTGGGTGGCCAGCATGGCCAGTAGCTTCTTGTCCATCCACTGGGATTCAGTCCAGTAAGGAAGGGCCCTGCCGGCCCTGTTACGAAGGCGATAACACGTGGGAGCAGATGCCCATTTGACCTCACCCCTCCCCTTCCAAATCTGCCCCTGCCCACCCTTAGCCTCCATTTTCCCTCCGGTGTAGGGAGCATGCTGGCCTTTCTGGTACCCCTGCCTTGGTGGGATGAGGCTCCCAGAAGCCTGATCATCATGTCCGTCATCCTCACCCCTGGCGTCCTCAGAGCTGGGCCATATGTCCCCTCCTTTCTGCTCCTGCTGAGAGGTCCAGGGTGCTCCACCCTGGCCTGAGGACATTCAGGACATAAGTGCATCTCTCAGGGGAGCCCCCAGCCACTCAGCGAGGCACACGGGGCAGATGCTACAGGTGGTATTCCCAAAACCCAGCAGGCAGCCCATCCAGGTGGACAAGCCAAGACAGGCCTTGGGAGCACTTTGCCAGGACAGGGAACCCAGCTGTCCACAGAGCCAGGAGCCTCAGAGGTAGAATCTGAGACCTACATCACCCTCTGCAGAGCTTAAGGGCCTGGTGGCCACCCGTGAGGATGGCATCCTGGAGGTCCCACCTCCTCCCTGTCCAAGTTTTCAGAGCTGCTACCTTCCCCCTCTCACAGCCCAACTCGTTTTTCTCCTTCCTGGGGGCTGTGGTGGGGGCTGTCATCCTGCTGGACTTTTGGGGAGGCTGGACTGCCACCCAGCAGAAAGGAGGCACTAGGGACCCAGGGAAGAGAAGGGACGCAGCCTCCTCCCTATGGTGACCTTGCTACCAGCCACCCACAGGGACATACCCAACTCTTGGGGGAGGCTGAGGCACAGGTGGGAGCAGCATGGACAGCTGCTGAGAAGAGGCACCTCCCAGAGCTCTGAGCCACCCTCCTGGGCCTCCTGGGAGAGCCCAAACGGAGGGAAGAGAGTCCAGCAGGCTGTGGCAGGGACTGTTTTCCAGGACTGGGAGAACACAAGGACTCAACACTGCCCACTGCCAGGTGGTGCCTTCTGAAAGGCGGCCCCCAGTGACCCTCAGCCTGACCCCACACAGGGCAGAAACATCAAACACTTGCCAGTGACCACCAGGAAGGCAGGGGCAAGCAGGGACTCAGGGAATGGACACCGGAGTGTGTGGTTGGAGGCAGGGCCAAGGGGCCAGCTGAGCTGGAACATTTCCATCCTGCCCTGGGGTCTGCTCCCCTGGGTTCCCCCAGCTCCGTCTCCCTGGCTGGTTCCTCTCCATCTCCCTGCCTGCCCACCCCAGAGAGCACAGGGGCTCAGTCTACACACCATCGGTCCCCAAGTTGTAACTGTCCCCCTGGTACATCCCACGATGACCCTCCTGTGCACATGCACATCTCTCAGCTCCTCCAAAACCAGAAGCCCCACCTCCCCAATCCCTCTCCATGGCGGGGCAAATTCCACCTGCCACTGTCCCAGCCAAACCACCAGGCATTGTCCCCTGACTGCTCTCTCACACCCACAGACCATCCACTGGAAAACAAGCTGTCGGCTCCCCCTTTACAGCCCCACAGCCACCTCCCCCTGCTGGAGTGGGGCAGTCCCCTGCCGGTGCCCTTAACCCCTCAGTTCGTCTGCCCCATGGCAGCCACCTGAGCCCCCATGCCCTGCTGTACTTCCCTGTGGTGGTCATCTCATCCAGAGCCAACGCCAAAGTCACCCCACACCATCCGTGGCCTCCTCACTCTTCCAGTAACCCTCAGAGCCCTGTGCCTCAGTCTCCCCATCTGCACCATAGGTGTGCCCCTCTCAGCACCAGCCTGCCACCCAGACCCCAGGCCCAGGCATCTGGAGCCATCTCAATGTCACAGGACCTCCTCCAGTGTGACCCCGGAAGGTCATTCATTTCCCAGGCCTTGGTCCCTTACCTGCCTGTTGAGGGCAGGGCTTGGTGGGTGGCAAGCAGGCCCCACCACTGTCCAGCCCTGAGTGCCTGGAATCTGGTCTCGCCTGTGTCTTTAGCGTTGTCCTCCCGTCCCCCTCACCTCCTGATGGAGCATGCGCAGTGCAGGAGAGGGTGAAAGTGAGTGGAAAATGTCCCTTTTCCCCCTGTGGGTCCCACAGCTTCTGCTCCTGCCAGCACCGCCACCCCCACCGCAAGGTGTTGACCTCAACCAGGCACCTCATGCCAAGAACAGCTCCCTGTGCAGCCCAAGGGGATGCTGAGTCCTGGAGGGGCCTCGCTGGGCCTGGGGGCATTTCCTAATCACAGAGTCTTTCTGACTTTGCAATTGCTGGCCCTGTTCCTCAGTTTCCCTCACCATGGCACAAGGTAAAAATGCCAACCTGAAGGCCAGGGGTCCCACAGAGCCCACCACACCAGGTTAAATGGCTGCAGCATGTGAAT
>RJWJ010021974.1:0-27362 GCA_004363605.1 Indri indri | reverse complement strand
CAGGGATAGAAATGAAAGAGAAGATATAATTAGCACATGTGGGGTTCTCAAAAGAAACAGAAGCCACCATGGAATTACAGGTGTAAAGATTTTATTGGGGTTTGTGCTGCTGAAAGGGAATAGGGAGTGATCTGGGCATCACTGGTAAAGGCTAGTAAAGGCACCAGATCAGAATTTAACTATGACTCAAGTGAAGAGGGAGAGAAGATTGGGTGGGAAAATCTTAGATTGTCATGCAGTCAAAGGAAGTTTTGACAAAATCATTGTTCTGTCCTTGAATCAAAGCCACCCAACAAAGGAGTCCTTTGTCTCCCTGAAGTGGACCTACCTTGGTAGCTCTACCATACCCAGTTGTTGACAGAAAGCATCAGATGAGAGACATCGTTTTCGGGCAAATGCAGTGATAGACGTCAATGTGCAACTGCTTGAGCCCTTGGTCAATAATTCTCCATGTAGTTAGGAGGGCTCTGAGGCAGTCTCATGGCTGCAAGAGCAGACAGGAACTTTAAGACAGTTATTGCAAATATGCTTAAGGATTTAACATAAAATGTAAATATAATGAGAAGAGAAATAGAAGATTTTAAAAGATCCAAATGGGACTCCTAGAGAAGAAAACTCAATATAAGAATTTTTTTTTTTTTAAATGCACTGAATGGGGTTAAAGGAGATTAGAAACTGCAGGAGAAAATATCGGTGAATTGGAAGACATGGCAATAGTCATTCAATATGAAGCACAGAGAGAGAAAATAAATTAAAAAATAAATAAATAAACAAACAGCCTCAGTGAACTGTAGGAACATAGAAAGTTGTTTAACACATGTGTAGTTGGAGTCCTGGAAGTGCAGGCAGCAGAAAAAAAGTAGAAAAAATAATGGCTAATACTTTTTTAAATTTGATATCTATCCAGACCCCCAAATCCCAATGTATTCTCAGAAGGATAATCACAAAGAAAATCCCATAAAGATGTACCATATTCAAATTGCTGAAACTAAGAGACAGGGAAAAAAATTTTAAATCAACCAGAGAAAAAGTATACATTACAAATAGGGGAATAATGACTGAAGACTCGACAGAAATTATGCCAACCAAAAAAACCAACAGAATGATTTCTTTAAAGTGCTGAAATAAAATACTCTCAATCTAGAACTGTATACCTGTTGAAAACGTACTTCAAAAATGGAAGTAAGATTAAGACTTTTACAGACAAGTAGGAGCTGAGATTATCTCATAGCAGCTAACCTATACTACACACCTTTCATAGTCAGTGCAGAAACTTGGATTTATACAAGGATTTATCAAACTTAGGACTATTGACATAAATGTCAGAGCACAGAGAGTACAGAGAACCAAATAATTCTCTGTGAGGAAGCTATCATACTCATTGGAGGGTATTGTTACCATTTCTGGCCAGTAGCAATCCCTCCCTCACCCCAGCCCGGCTGTGACTACCAAAAATGTCCACAGATGTTGCCAAATGGCCTGAGAGTCAAAATCCCCAACCCCCCTGCCACTGAGAACCACTGGTATATATACTCAAATAAATGAAGAGGATCAAAAGTGGTAATTAAGAGGAAAAATGTAAAATTCAATTTTTGCTTATATTTTAAAATTTCATTAAAAGATAGTTGATCAAAATAAGTAATGTATTATAGGATTTTGAACATATGTACATACAGAATGTTTGATGGTAGTACAAAAGACAGCAAGGAATGAAAACATATTTTTGTAAGTTTTTTACATTGTATATGAAGTGGCATATTATTATTTGAAGGTAGACAGTGATATATTAAACATACATTTTTATAAAACCTAGAGCAAACACTAACATATTGAAACAAATGTAAATAATGTTACATATTTATAATTTGTAAATAATAAGCCACTACTTAAAAAAATAATAGAAACAAGCCCACCAATGATTCCTATATTGTAGTTATTAAATGATTTAAAAATAATTGTCATATAGATTTTCAGCAAAATAGTTTACACAATGATACTTTCATAAAAGAACTGGAATCTCTTATAAAACTAACATGTAATAGCTGCAATTTTAAAAATGTAAATTTGAAAAGAAGAGTAAAATTAAACATAGGTCAATATAAAATAACTAGACTGAAGTATAAAGAGAAAAATATGGAAAATATAGAATGAGCCCAAAAGACATATAGGGCATACATACAACATGCATGTAAGCGGAATCCCTGAAGGAGAGGAAAATGAGAATAGTACAAATGCAGTATAAAAAGAGACAGTGATTGAAGAATTTCCCAAATCAACGACATTTTGCCACAATTATAAGAAGTGTTATGAATACCAAGAAGATGAATTTGAAAATTCATATATATTGGGAAAATTCCTATGAAATGAAAGCTTACGAAATATTACAAAGGAACAAAGAATATCTAAACTATCTGAAGTCTATGAAGAACACTGCCATTTCCCACATAGACAACACCAGGTCTAGACTGCTTTACCGGTGAATTCTTTAAAAAGTTTCAAATAGTATACATGAAAAATAAACTACTTAGAAATAAATATAACAAAATGTGCCACACCTTTAATATAAATATAACATAAAAACTATGAAGCAGAAATGAACAGACATTTAACAATGAAAAAAGTTCATAAATAGTCTTCAATGCATGTGGGAAGAGATACATGATAACAATCATATTTCAAAATAGTAGGGAAATAAGAAACAATTATTTAAAAAATAGTGTTGGAACAACAACCAGCAATAACAAAAAATAAAGCTAGATATGTAACTCATTCTTTAAATAAAAGTTAGTTCCATAAACATGGGTCATTTACCTGATAATGTTCAGGGGACATGATCAGGTCATACAACCTGAGCACCATTGAGGATGAAATTAATAAATTTAATGACTTAAAAATTAAAGTTACCATATAACTATAAATCATTAAACAAATCAAAAGGAAAATAACAAACCACAACTTTACACTGAAGTGATCCAGGTATATTTAAGGTCTTATTTTTTTCTTTTCTTTTGAGACAGAGTCTTGCTCTGCTGCCCAGGCAGAGCAGGTCGCTCAATGGCACAAATACAGCTCACTGCAACCTCAAACTCCTGGGCTCAGCGATCCTCCTGCCTCACCCTCCCGGATAGCTGGGACTACATGCACACGCCACCATGCCTTGCTAATTTTTCTTATTTTTTGTAGAGATGGGTCTCTCTATGTTGCCCAGGCTGGTCTTGAGCTTCTGCCCTCAAGTGATTTTCCTGTCTGGGCTTCCCAAAGTGCTGGGATTACAGCTGTGAGCCACTGCACCCAGCCCAGGTCTTATTTTTATATTCTCAAGTAGGACATGCCTCTATATTTGCTTTTAAATGGACGTTTTGTGAATTACGTATTTTTTAGAAAAATCTTTATAAATAGTAAAATATTTTGAGATTCCGCTTAAAATTCAGCTGCCCTATAATTGAGTTTTAAAACTTTTCCAAAAATATATATTCTAATCTCTCCATTAGTAATCTGATCTCAAGGACCCCGAGGCTTATTTGAAGTCATTTTGAGTTCAGGGACATGCATATCGATGCGTGAACAGCTTCGTGGTCATAACGATATGCAGCATCTTCTCAATAAAAGCTGAGTTCTTCACAATGGTAATGGGGGAAGTGAGGAAAGGTGAGCAGAATGCAATTCACTGGACTCCGTCAAAAAATACATAACAAAACATTTCAGTGAAGCTCACCTGACCTTCCTACTGAATCACAGAATGAACAAACGTAAATCAAGGCTGACAAGGTTGAGTCTCTCTCCTCAGAGCTTCAAAAATAATAATATATCATCCTATAACAACAGAACATCCATCCTCCCCTACATTTGTCTCATCTTGTTGACAAAAGGTCCCTCTCTTCAAAAACAAACCTCCATTACACCAGTCAAATGTGATTCTCATGCCAGAAAAAGATGATCAAATTCTTATTAAAGAGAAGATCGTTTTATACAAGGACTTGCCAGAAAAAGACTTAGAGATGAATGATGTTGAAGCTCCCTGTGATCCTTTAATGAAAATTCTAGCATGTTGCCAGATGTTTTATTGAGGAAGGGAATCAAGAGAAACATAGATTTTCCTGCCACTCAACCGAATACTGAAGCTGAAATTAGAGTGATTCACAAAGGCACATAATTGCCTGGATTATTTATCTTTTTCCAAAAATAAAAAAAAAGAGAACCCCCCTCCCCCCCACACACACACATTTCCCTTTTCCCTCTGTAAATAAGAACCAGATCTTTTGTTGTGAGAATTTGGGATACCTTGTCCCTGTGGCAGAAACAACTAATGCTCGTAGTTCTCTTCTTGTTCCCTGTCAACAGAATTTTATTCCTATTTACGACAGCAATGTGTCAGCTTAAAAAAGAAGAAAAAAACCACATACATACAAAAGAATTAGTGTCCCTTGAAACAAGAAGTGCTCATGTGACACAGTTGTGACTAGGGAGATGTAGGTGGACTCAGCCAGCGTAAACTCCTTGTGCTCTCTCCCTCCCTGCCTCCCTTCCTTCCTTCCTTCCTCTTGTTTTTACTAGGAAGGGTGGACATCATGCTGGAAGTGGATTAGCCTTATCGCAACAATGTAACACAAGTAAAAGCTAAGGACAGCTGCCAAGCAAAAAGATAGAAGATTCTGGTGATGCTCAATTGATTCTACACAGTCGTGGATTACTTATCTTCAGACTTTTTGTAATTTAGAAAAGTGTAAAATATAATATCTAGCTAGCTAGCTAGCTAGCTACCTATCCATCTGCCTATGGGAGATAGATAGACAGATAAATAGATATAGACAGATAGATGAGAGGGGATTTATTAGGGGAAATGGTTTACCCAAATATGGAGGATTAGCAGTCCCACGACAGGCCATCTGCAAGCTGGAGACCCTGGATACCAGAAGCATGGCTCAGCTCAAGTCCAAAAGCCTCAGAACCAGGGAATCAGATGGCATAATTCTCAGCCCCAGGCCAAAGGCCTGAGAACCTGGAGAGGACCGGGGGGAGGTCACCACTGTTAGGTCCTGGAGTCCCAAGACAGAACATCTTGCAATTCTGATGTCCAAGCACAAGAGGCAGACAGTGTCCCAGCTCGAGGACAGGGAGAGACCAACTTGCTGTTCCTCTGTTTCTGTTCTATCTACAACCCCAGCTGATCAGGTGGTGTCCGCTCGCATCGAGGGAAGATCTTCCCCACTCAGTCCACTCATACTCAGATGCCAGTCTCCTCTGGGAACACTCACAGACACACCCCAGAATAATACTCTACCAGTTCTCTAGGCATTCCTTAATCCGGTCAAGTTGACACTTAAAATTAACCACCAGAGCTAGGAAGTTGAATTCTTTTCATAGGCAAATGAGGAAGTATTTTTCTTGTTTATCTGTCTGTCTGTTTGTTTTGCCTTTTTTAAAAAAGCAGGGGAACAGATTAATCAATATATGTTTCACAAAGAAAACCATAGGGCATTATAGAAGACAGACTGGACTGGGAAGAGCTTGATACAAGAAGACCAGGTTCATTCTTTCTTTCTTTTCTAAATTTTTATTTCTTCTTTCTCTCTCCCTTCCTTTCCTTTCTGCTTTTTAAAATATTATTTGTTGAGGACATACTATTTCTGGGAATTATGCTTTGGCTTCTGTAAACCTCAAAGCAACCCTATTTAGTGGATACTGTTGTTCTTTCCTTTTAGACTCAGAGACACTGAAAACTAAACTGAGAAGATAAGCATCGACGCTGTTCACATGGCCGGCAAATGGCTCAGGAGTCTCAATCCAAACCAATGGACTCCTTGGCCACTGCATTTAAGACCATCCTGACCTGTACTTCATTGCTTATTCTCTCTGCAGTTGTGTCCTTTAAATCCAATTCACTAATTATGCATTATTTCTATAATATGAATTAAAATGTTTTCAGTAGATTCCTAGGTATATGGAAGGTTGACACATTTACACACCACATAATAGCACTTTCAACATCATAATTATTTCAATTATTTTTCGGGTAATCAGTGAATTTAACTATTCTCTATTAAAATTAGTAGCAAATTGCTTTAATTGGACTAAGGTGACTTCATTTGAAAATTGATCATTTGGAAGAAACTTAAAAAGAGGATTAGGCAAAATAACTTGTGAAAAAAATATAAAAGGGAAAAAACTCACCCCATGAACTACTCAAACATATTATTATATACTAGGTCTGTCCAGAAAGTATCCAGCCATGTAATATGAAAGAAAATACAAGATATAAGAAACATTGTCCATAGGACAATGAAGCCTCAGTCCCCTCCATAGTAGGCACCTCGGAACCTTTGTTGACTGCAACCTGTACACATGCAACATTCTCAGGTGTTCTGCTTCTTGCAGGCCTTCCAGAACGTGTATCACTTTCAGCAGATTCTTGACTATCTTAGAAGCGTTTGTGCCACACTTCTATTTGCCCTGCACTCCTGAAAGCTTTCTCAATCATCTGAACAGTTTCAGCGGAGGAATGTTCAAACTTAACACAAAATTCGATGCAGATTCGTTGCTCCACTCGCTCAGTCATTGACGCGATGGCCACACAGTGCACATGCTCAGTCAGTGGCGTCTAGCGCCCCATTGACTAGCACAGTGGAGTCGTCATTGTTCCTGCATGCGCGTCCCAGTCCACCCTCCTTGGCTGCCAGGTTACATTGCTGACACACGAACCATTCTCATTATATTCACAATGGCTGGGTACTTTCTGGACAGACCTTGTAAACCTATACTAACTTTAAAAGTTAAGTTATTTCTCTTGAAATTTCCAGATGTATAAAATTCATTGCAAATATGTCGTCTGTCCTCCTTTCTGACTCTTAAGCCTTTATTTCTTTTTTTTTGCCAAATTGCATTATATTTCAAGAATAATGCAAGATATTAAGATGTTTCTCTACTTTTTTGTAGTTTTTTTAAACAGACTTAATTTCTTAAGGTATTTTTAGGTCCATAGGAAAATTGAGAGAAGGATGCAATGGTATCCCGTATACTGCTTTCATGTATGCACTGCCTCTCCCGTTGTCAATGTCCCCTCCCAGAGTGGTACATTTGTTAATGAAACTATATTGACACATTGTTTCCGCCCAAAGTCCGTAGTTCACACCAGGGCTCACTCTTGATGTTGTAAATTCTACAGGTTTGGACAAATATATGACAGGTATCCGCCATTATAGTGTCACACAAAGTAGTTTCACTGCTGTAAAAATCCTTGATACTTTATGTATTCATCCCTCTTGCTACAGACTGAATGTTTACACCCCCTAAAATTCATATGTTGAAGCCTAATCCTAACATGATGCTATTTGGTAAGGGGGGCTTTCGGGAGGTATTTAGGTCATGAGGGTGGTACCCTCATAAATGAGATTAGTGCCCACACAAAGAGAGATCACAGAACTAGCTTTCATTTTCTGTCTCTCCATTTCTCTCTCTCTTCTCTCTGCCATGTGAGAGAATATTCTCATTGCTAAGAATTGCAATTACAGGATCGCATGTTAGGAGTATGTTTAGTTTTATAAGAAACTGCCAAACTGTCAGCCAAAGTGGCTGTATCATTTTGTACTCCCACCAGCAATGAATGAGATTTCCTGTTGTTCCACATCCTCACCAGCATTTGATGTTGTCAGTGTTTTGGATTTTTGCTATTTTAATACGTGTATAGTGGTATCTTATTGTTGTTTTAATTTGCATTTTTACATATGCTTGTTTGCCATCTGTATATCTTCTTTGGTGAGGTGTCTGTTTAGGTCTTTTGCATATTCTTAATTCTGTTGTTTATTTTCTTATTGTTGAGTTTTAATAGTTCTTTGTATATTTTTGATAGCCTTTTATGAGCTATGTCTTTTATGAATATTTTCTTCCAGTCTGTGGCTTGTCTTCTCATTCTTTTGAAAGTGTTTTTTCAAAGACCGGAGGTTTTTAATTTCAATGAAGTCTAGCTTATCAATTCTTTCTTTTATAGGTCATGCCTTTGGTGTTGTATCTAACAAACCTTCACCATACCCAAAGTCAATTAGGTATTCTCTTTTGCTATCTTCCACGAGTTTTTTAGTTTGTGCTTTACATTTAGACCTATGATCCTTTTTAATAGATTAATAGATTAGTGGATTAATGGGTTATCATGGGAGTAGGCCTGGTAGATATTTAGGAAAAGAAAGAGAGACTTGAGCTAGCACATCCAGTCCCCTCACCAGGTGACGTCTGTGCCACCTCAGGACTCTGCAGAGGGTCTTCACCAGCAAGAAGGCTCTCACCAGATGTGCCCCTTGACCTTGGACTTTCCAGCCTGCAGAACTGCAAGAAATACATTTTGTTTCTTAGAAATTCCCCAGTTTTAGATATTCTCTTATAAGAAACAGAAAATAGACTAAGACAATACCTAAGTATTTCAGTTTTGGGTGTGTTAAATGATACTGTATTTTACTTTCGAATACCACTTGTTTGTTACTGGTATACAAGAAAACAATTGACTTTTGTATATTAACCTTGTATTCTGCAACCTTTCTATAATCACTTATTTGAGGAGCGTTTTTGTGGATTCTTTTGGATTTTCTACATAGACAATCATGTCATCTGTAAACAAAGAAAATTTTATTTCTTCCCCGCATCCTGGTGGTGACTTTGTATTGTGACAAATAGAAAAGACAGGCATTGAGGACTGTATTCAACATTCAAATCTGTCTCTTAATTTGGGCAAATTATTTTTACTCAGGGGCCTATATTCTTTATCTGTGAAATGAAGAGACTGTACAACAAAGACTCTAAGCCTCTTTCAGCTCTAATGTGCTATATTCTATCTGTGATTCCACTCCTGATTGTCACTTGCATTTCTTGAAAGTGAGTTCTCCTTTGACAGCATCCTGGGAACTCCTCCTCTATTTCTGGAGTGAGCTCCTATGGCCCGGTATTCTGTAGGCTGTCTTGACAAGCACTTCTCCTCTGAGAGGCCTGACATACACTGAGTCTCCAGCTGCTATCAAAGTGATAACAGCTTGTTCTGAAGCTTGTGATTTCTGAAGCTTTGTGGATTTTGAAGCACCTACTTTGAGCATACGAGGAGTGGAAGAAGACGCATTCATATGGAAATGTGTCAAACTATTCAATTTGCTTCAATTTCTAGTGCAGAATTGTACATGAAAAGTTTACAAGAAAAGAGCAATGGAGTGTGGTGGCCAAGCTCTGGTTTATCTTGCTATTCGAAGCTGAGAAATCCACTTAACCCCAATTTCCCTGTATCAAAAATGGGAACTTGTTGTATGCAGCAGGTCATCTCGTCATTTTCCAAGTAGTGAAAGGTTATACCGGATAAAACACGGCTACCCTATGGGCAGAGACTTTCGATGTGAGATATGATGGGTCCTTAAAATGTGTTTAGGTCCATTTCAGCCTTTGGGCCTTAGAAGGTTCCACTAGTATAAAGCTTTACAGGAAGAGTTTACATAAACTATTCTGAACTTATCACCAACATTTGTGTTCTCCTTCCTAAGTTAAGCAAAAAAGTGAAATTGTATTCATTTGAAATGTTTACAATTCTTTTTGTCATGAGATAATATCTAAGACACAAACTTCAAAATGGAAACAGTGATGTTTGTACGACTATGTTGAGCTCCTTCTGTCTCTAGCCATGCCCTATGCATGTATCCCCTGTAGGCCAAATTAACCAAATGTGAAGTGGATACTGGAATTTTAGACATACATATGTTCAATGTACAAACACACACATATATACACATACACACATTTAGCCTTTGATATCCAAAAGTATTAGAATAATCGGATCCGAAGTTTGTGAGAGATGAGCTCAGATGGCTCTTAAAATATGCTGACAAATTCCTTCCTGAAAGAGATGGATCTTAATTTCCTGCCAGTGTAGACTGGGCTCAGTGATTCATAGAAAGCAGCATGTCCTATCCAGTGGCCCACGTGGGCAGTCCTCACATCTCTGGCCAACAACATCTGGAAGCAGATCCCTCAGCTCAGGACAAGTCCATCAAGGCCGAAATTCTGGTGAGTAGCTTGACCGCAACCTCACGAGGCGCCCTGCGGCAGAACCACCCTTCCCCAATCTTTCACTACTCCCAGATTCTTGACCTTCAGAGACTGTGTGAGATGATAAATTTCCATTGTTTTAAGCTGCTAAATTTGGGAGTAATAAATCACTATTTTATGAGCCATGAGGATATCTGGAGTAAGTGCAATCCAGGAAGAAAAACTCCAAGTCTAAACATCTCATGGAGGGAGCCTGGGTGTTTGAGTGACATGAGAAAGATTTCAGAGTTGGAACAGGATGAAGTGAGGGGGAGCCCTGCAGAAGGAGAGGGTGTTTGTAAGGCAGGGATGGATCAGAACAGTTAGTTAGAGTCTTAGAAGTCAATGTGAGTTGAGTTATGAAAGGATGTAAGCTGGAAAGATAGGAGGTAGTAGTCAGAGAGTTGATGATTGAAATAAAATTATGGAGGGTATAGTTATTGACCAAGGATGCTCATGAGAGAGGAGTGGAGACAAGATCACTGGTGAAGAGGTAAAAAGATGGAAAATAAAAGTCAAGTTCCGGGCTCTTCCTATGAAGACTCCAGTTTGTTTCCCCCCTGCATACCTGCTCACCTACATGCTGCATTAGCCACAGGGAGAACCAGGCAAGATGTTGAATGTGCCATCTCAATTCCAACACTATCACTACCAGCAAAATAACACAACATGCATTATATTATTGCAAAGCAAACATAACCCAGATTTCAAAAATGATTAAATCTAGTAAACTTTCTAATTCCTAGAGGAGTAAATTGCACAATAACAACTTCTCAATTAATACCTCCAGCTTTCTCTATCGCTGTCATCTGTTCTATTCAGCGTAAATTGATTTTATTATCATGTCTCTGTTGCAAACAGATTTGTCAAATTTAAGCTCTCAGAATTTGGTAATTTCTCAGTCTAGCGTATTTGTACAGATTTCTCATTTAAAGTGTGGCTAATTTTGTTAGCTATAAATTGGAAATCATTTCCTTAAGCGATATTTGAGAAAAGCATTGAGTTCCTCAGTCTGCGTCTACAGGAGGGGACCTCCTCCACATCTTCCTCCTTCTCGATTGAATTTAGTACACACAGAATTTGTGGGGTTATAATTACAAGACATTTGACTTTGAATAAAGACAGTAATCAAAAATAGTGGACACAAGCTGAAAAAATTAACCTCAGGAAGAATGTGTATATATGAGGCCATAATAAATGTATTGTGCTCTTCCCACCTCCGTCTTTTTGATGAAGTCTGTTTTCTCTTTTCTAAGATCCCTCTTGCCTATTGATTATTAACAATGACCTTGCAGCCAAATATTAAGCAGAAAATATGAGCTTGGCTATTCCGTAGCATCAATATTGTTTTATAAAGATATTTTGGGCACAGTTATCTCAGACTGTAGGAAACCTTTATTCAATTTTGTTAAGCCGCTATGCCAGACATTAGGAAGTTATTTTGTAGTCACATTATTTTCAATCATTTGAAGTTCTAAAAACCTTGATTTAGAATTGTTTTTCGTGGACAATTAAAGCCTCTTCTTCCTCCAGGGCTCAGTGAAGCATATAATATAAAGCCACTTGAATCTTTGAGTTTTAAGGGCCCTATGATTCAAAACTGTGGGTTTAGAATTTCTCACTAAAGTAAGACCAATTAACAGAATGCCAATAATTTTTATTTTTTTTAAATAGCTGGTTTCAGCAGATGTCTGAGAACAACAGTAAAGTGAAATCACACAGTATTTAAATTCCCATGAATATAAAATTGACCAGAAGACATATTTTATCCAAATTGATATGTGCATGTGAGTGTACAGTGTATATCTTATAGCAAAAAAAAAATTAGGAAAAAATAGCTGTATTTTCTCAAGGACAAAACTTGCCCCAGAAGGAATATTAGTAATGTAATTGGAATAAGTTCAAAGTTCATATTCTGCTCAAGAGCATTCACTCTAAATAAGTCAGTGTGTGCTGTGTGGCAAATTAAGCAAATCGCAAAGAGTAATTTTCTCTGAAATAAGGGACTATTAACAGCTGGAATATGCCATCAACATTAAGGTTCCAGAAACACTATTTAAAGTAATTTACAGGTTGGCCAATGATTACATTTTTTCTTTCTCATTTGTACTCAAGAGGATTATTTTTAATTAAAATAATACACAGAATCCAATTTAGCTTGACACATAAAGATGAAAATAAAAGTTTGTTTGGTTGTTTATAATTGCCTGTTTGGGTTTTTTTTTTTTTTTTTTTTTTTTTTTTTTGCCCCTTCTTTCTCACTTTTGCATGAAATCTGAACTACAGATTGTGTTAGCAGCGGGAAGGAGAGAAATGGGAAAGTATTTTTGTTTTGTTTTGTTTATCTGAGTTTGTATACCCCTGAGGAATTTTATCATATTCACATAAATCGACATAAATCCTGCTGCATGTGACTAAAACCAGTTTTATTTATCTGTAAAACAAAGCCAAATGCTCCCCTTGTCTCACACACTGTGGAGTTCTGTTGTTGTGAAATAGTTTATTTATTCATCCAGTATTTACTGAGCACCTGCTATATGTCAGCCAATCTTCCAGGCATGGGGGGTAGATTAATGGATAAAATGGACAAACATCTCTGCCCTTCTGTAACTTACTTTCTAGCAGATGAAGACAAACAATAAACAGGTTATTAATTGTACAGACTGTTAGAAGGTCACGTGTGCTGTCGAGAACACTAAAAAGAAAGGGGGAAAGGTGTGGGTGAAGAGAAATGGAGTTTTAAACAGGGTTGGTAACCTGTTGAAGGTGAAACTACATTGTCTCCTGGCTCTTCTTGTTGCTGCTGAGAAAATTTCCTTCAGTCTGTTGTTAGACTTGATCAAAATCTGTTTACAGATGCTGCAGAGGTTATGAATTATGCTCCACAATAACAAATGAGGATATAAAAAGCCACGGTAATTTTCAAAAACAAAATTTCACAGAAATTTATCATCCATTTTCCATAATTGGGACTTTCTTAACTCCCAAGTACTCTAGAAGAAAAGAAGATTTTATTTGGGGTTGCCCTGACCTTTATTCCACATTGGTCCCCACGAATATACACAATCTGTAACCCAATAGTTGCTTAAAGACACTGAGTACAATGGCTATTGTGCCCGTCCTTCCACCTATGTGATTTCTGCCAGTTGACTCTTAAGGGCCTTTTAGTGCTGTGAGTATGAGCAGTAATGATCTTTCTACTCTTGGGAACTGCCTCAAACCCTGTGCATTTTCTCATGTTGGCTTTTGTTGACTCCTAATTTTCTACAACTTCTCCTTAATTCCTCACCTCTCAGGGGTTCCTATCCAGTGTACACTCAAAAAAGCTCAGGATTGACTTCTACTCCCTAGAAGTAATGGCCCAAAAGGAGATGTTGATACCTGTTAACTATATTCCTTCTTCCCTCTCCCAACTCTTGATTTTATATAACAAGACACAGGTATTTCCTGACAAATATGCTTTGTGTGGATTAATCTAAGTTGAGGACCCTAGTAGCCCTGCGGTCAGGCAATGTGATTATCATACATCCCATACGATCATCACAGAAACTCTGAGAGGCAAATGGAGCAGGGAGGTATTAGGCCATTTTACAGATGTGGACAGGAGGCAGGTAGACAGAGGGCCAGGTGAGAGAAGCAGCCAGACCTAAACTCAGGTCTTCTAGATCCGTAGTCCAAGCTCTTAGTCATACAGAGGAGAAATACTTGGTTGTACAAAACAGGTTCATTAGTCCAAATCTCTTAGACAGTTTTTAGGTGCATATTTTTTGGATTTTTTCCCCCTTCTAGACTTACTTCTTAATTTTTTGAGTAATTTCTTGTCATCATAGCATCACATATACATATATATATATACGATTAGCATTAAACTATTGATAGTATGCAATAGTAATGCCTCCTTTGCTCCACAAAACTTTCCCACATATTCCAGCACTTTGTCTCCCACGATGTTTATTTTGCAACACACGATATGCCTCTTTATGTGGAAAAACTGTATTTTGTTCCCTCAAAGAGGAGATGGATTAATTATATTCCCTGAGACATCAGTGTTTTCCAAACCAAGTTCTATGGACATCAATGCTCTTCAAGAAAAATAGGTTCTTTGATAAGGCATGGTTAAATGTTTAGTTAAAATACTTGGTTTAAAAAGTTTCATCAGGTGTTCTTATTATAGGACTTCCCAGAGCATTCCCTATGTTGATATGTGTACGTTTCTCCAAGAGGGGAAAAGTACATCCCCAACTTTTTGTCAACAAAACGCTTTCTTTTGGCAGAATACTAATCAATGTTGTGCAAAGGACTAAAGTCCAAAGAATACAGTTTGAGAGGTGCCGTCCTGTAGCCATCAGTAAGACCCTCCCAGTTCCCCACTCAGAGCACTCACCACAGCTTAACGATGGCTAGCAAGCTGTCTTTTGCAGGCATTATGCAGTTCAGTTCTTTAAGGACATTTAATGAAGAAGCTTAAATTTAGAGACATTAAGTTGGATTTCTGAATCTAGCAGTATGACAGATTACGTATTTTGAAAAAAACTGCTTACTTAAAGGAACTAAACTTCTGGATAAATTAAGTTTATAATATATACTGTTGAGTTGGCACAAAATTAGAAATCCATAGAACCCTGGGAGGTAAACCAGTGCCGACGTGGGCTTCTGATATGAATGCTTCTATCGCAACCCTAGAGATCTTAAAGCTTCTTTTGATGACTTCGTTGGTAGAGAATTCAATAGAAAATCTATGAATAAAGCTGGGAAAGCAAAGAGCTCTGCCATCAATTTAAACATAAAAGAAAAATAACCCCCCCGTGTAGACGGCGACAGCAAGGTAAATTGCCTCTTTGGACTCTGATGCTGGATATATGGAGAGAAAATATTTGCCCTGAGAATTCATATTTATATGCTGGGCCCCATGTAGGATTGCAGTCCAAATTTATGTTACTATTGTGGTTTGAAAAACTTAAAATGCAGAATTTAGTTTAAAGTGGTCTCAAGTTGGTAGTAACTATACATTTGGTAGAAGCAAAAGCAAATTCTCTCTGAAAGAATTCAAGGTTAATTCAGGCTTCAAAGAATTCCACAGATAAAGTTCTAAGTAAAAGAGTGTTTTATACCCCCAAAATCATAAAACAGGTCAGGAAAAAAGGCACCAGGAGTAGGAACAATCAGAAATAAGGGATAGCAGATACAGAATGACAAATACTGTGGATGTTAGATTTAGACACAAAATTCAAAATAACTGTGTTTAATATCTGAAAAATAAAGAAATTTGAAATTTAGAGAATAAGTAGATATGAAAAAATAAAACTGCTATCAATAGAAAATATAATTTAATTTTAAACCTTAGTGGGTAGTTTAAACAGCAGATGTGACACAGCTGAAGGCGAAATGTCCTAGAAAAGAGATTTGAAGAAATTGTCCAGAATACAACCAATAGATTGACAATAAAAAGGAGGGAGAGAGATGAGGGGAAAGCACCAGGACACCTAAAATACGTTCAGTCACACTTTGCAGGAAGATAACAAAATGGAGAAGAAGCAATATTCAAAGACAAAATGGCTGAAAATTTCCAGAGTTTTTGAAAGACACCAACGCTTAGATCTAGGAAGTCTTGTATATGCCAAGCAAGGTACATTAAAAGAAATTCATACTTTACCACATCAAAGTGAAACTATAGAACACCAAAGAAAAGTAAAAAATCTCTAAAAACAGCCAGAGAGAAAACAACGATCATCTACAAATATAATACACGGCAATTAGAACTTCCCATGTCCTAACAATATGTAGTCTAGAGCTGAAGGCTGAGTTTTCACTGGCAAGAAAGGGAGCTGGAAAACAGTTGAAGGGGTACCTTCAATGTGTTGAGAGAAATTAAAGTTAACCAAGAATTTTATACCAAGCAAAACATCTTTCAAGAGTAAGCAGAAATAATAATTACTTTTAAAAAAGAAAGAAAATTTACTACCAAAGACATTTTGTAAAGACAACTTAAAGGATGTACTTTAAACAGATGAACCCAGATGGAAGGTCTATATTGAATAAATGAATGATGAGCACAGATTAAGACAAATATCTAGACACAACTCAACAAATATGAACTGTATAATAATAGCAATGCCTATTTTGTGTGGGGGAAGAATCTTAAATAAAAGACTGGACAATAAAATCCTATATATTAAATATGAACATTAATATTGGCTAAAATTAAAGAATTGATACAGCGTGAATAGAAGGGAAAATTGAATGAGAAAAAGGAAAGAAATCCGAAGAGTGAGAAAAGAGGGAAAGAAATATGAAAAACGGGACAAATAGAAACTTCTTAATAAGATTAGCAGAAGCAAATTCAAACACATCAGTGATTATGGTGTTGATACTCATCTGTTAAAGACCACCAGGGACACACCTACAGTCAAAGAAGTTGGGTTTATTGGCTCCTTGTCACAGGGAAGACTGCGCACTGCCAGGAGCCATCAGATAGCTCAGAAAGGAGGTTTTAGAAGGGACTTATAATAAGGTTTAGTCATGTTGGGTGATATGAGAGAGGATTCAAGTATTTAGTTTGCTCTAGACTACATATTGTTAGGACATGGGAAGTTCTATGAATAGATATCTTAATAAATTTTATCTAAGAGGCAGGAGAAACAAAGCAGAACTAAATTTTTAATTAATACAGAAGCAACAGTTATTAGTGTTGCTCAGACAAGGGGATTATTTGGTAATTTTTTGGTTTGGGCAATGTTTCTGTTGGTGGTTTGTGCAGAGACATAATTATGAGGAGTTCTTGTTTGTGTTTTTCTCTGTCATACTCATAGAGATGCCTTGACTGATTTTAATGTTCAGTGAAACTGTTTATCTTCAACAAAACAGCACAATCCAGCTGTGTCAGGCCAGCTCCTAGAAACCCCAAGGCCTAGCTCTTATCATCAATGTCAGCTTGTGGGTAGAAAGGACTGATTTTCTCCTTTTTACAACCATAACTATAAATGGACTAAATCTGACAGGTAAAAGACAAAGATTGTTAAACTGGCCAAAATTAATATAATTTTGTGTTGTTTATAAGAGAATTAAAACACATAGACACGGAAGAATTAAAAATCAAATGATGGGAAATAAATACCAGGCAAATCCTAGCTAAAAAAAATATATATATAATAAAATTACATTAATATTTGATAAAATAGACTTCAAGCCCAAAACCATTTTAGATAAAAGCAAGTCATAATATAATGATAAAATGTTCAATTCACCATAAAGACATTACAGTTCTAAATTTGTGTGTATTTAATACTATAGCTTCAAAATACATAAAACAAAAATTGACAGATAAAGGAGAAATAGACAAAACTATTATATAATCATGGTGTGAAATTTTAAAAATAACGTTTCATTACGGACATTTTAAAATATTTTCAAAACTGAACAAAATAGTGTTATGAATCACTATATGCCCATCTCCCAGCTTTTTGTTGAAGCTTACTGACTGTACTTCTTTTTGGAGAATTACCTGTTTATATCTTTTGTCAATTATCTAATTCGTTTTTGTGGTCCCCACAATATCCAGTAAAGCAGTTTGGATAGAATTAACTCTATTCAAGGTGATTAGCAATTAGGGCAATCCCATCCCCCTTGCTATAATAATCAGTTCAAGTAACACAGATTTAAAACAATGACCCCTGCCAGTTTCCGATGCACAGAGATAATTGATTCAAAGGTGTCCCAATCAGTACAAAGTTCACACACATTTGTGTGATGAGATGGTGAATAAAGAGTCCTGTAAACCTAAGTACTCCTGGCAATCATTTGAATGCATGAAGAAAGCAAACCTAAGAGTTAGAAATTGTGGGAAATGAGAAGAACGATAGCTACAGCCTAACAAAATTATATTGGAGGTTAATGTATGTTGAACTTTTCATTGTTTAAGCCAGTTTGGGTCAGATTTTTTAATTTGTTTGTTTTTGCCTGTGTCGATAAAAATTATGAAACAGATTTTTAAAAATTTTATTCATTCGGAATGGTTTTTGAAATGTGTTTGTTTTGTTTTTATAAATTAGTCTGGATACCTTGGTGCTAGCCCTGTTATATATGTGCAAATATGTTTTCAAAGTTTACCATTTGCCTTTTAACTTAATTTATAGAAGCACATTTTTTTTCACACTTAGAAGGTTAGATCCAGGATTAATGGAGCATAAAACTTATGCAATTTCCAGGGCCCTCTTTAGGAAAATAATACAATTATAAACACAATTTTATATATAAAAGTAAAATTTTGAATGAGAAAAAAAATCAAAACTACAAATATAGATGATAAATATCATAAATATCACAAACTTTAATGATTTCTTCATGTATCAAAATTTTATAACATTTCATATAGAGAGGATAAAAAGGTAATTTAGTCTTTCCTATAGCTTCATTGGTTAAAATTTATATTTTCTTACTGAAGATCGAGACACACAAAAAAAGAGATTTCTCTTACAAACTCACTGTTTGTAGGAGTGTTATAAATTTGAGCTCTACAAACACAGGAATTCCAATAAATTTTTTTATTCATTTCCCAAGAGGAAAAAAGTATGGTGAGTTTATAATTATATACATTGCATTAATAAGAATATTTCTGACAGGAGAGAACTTCTATTTTGACTAGGCATTAGAAAAAAACAAATCTCCTATAAATTTGATGTGTCTGATATAAAGAATAGTTTTCCACAAGCTAACTCTGGCTCTATAAATTCAATAATGTTTTATTTCCATGTGCAAAAGTTACTATAAATCACCTAAACATATGCCAACTTTCACCTAACTATATCCCCCTCTTAACACTACTCTAGCCAAACCTAAAAAAATGTCCCTGGCCAATACATTGCCTGCCGACATGGAAGCAAATATGACAGAGGGAAGGTTTGCGTAGAAGGAAAGCGTGACATAAATGAGGGATTGGAAAACATTTTCTGTAAAGGATCATATAGTAAATATTTTAGGTTTGGGGGACCATAAGTCCTCTGTCACAGCTACTCAACTCTGTCATTGTAGCACCAACGCATCCACAGACAATAAATAGGAAAAGGAATGAGTGTGGTGTGTTCTAATAAAACTTTATTTATAAACACAGACAGTGGACTGAATTTGCCCATTTCTGACTGTAACCAATTGAAGTGAAAATATCTTGCCAGTGTAGATTTCACATAAATATCTGACTATTGAAGAACATTTAATGCCTGCTGTGGCCCTTGAAGAAGGATAAGTCAAGGCACTGTTAAAGCTTAAACAGCATCAGCATTAAACTAAATCCCTTACATTGATTTACTAATATTTACATTTTTTTATTATTTATGGGTTTTGCTTTCTATGATGTGTTTAAGGTGTTCCCTACAAAGACACATAAAGTTTTTTTTTTTTTAATCTTTTCTTCCAAAATGTTTAGAAGATTTGTTTTCTTTATGTGATTAGATTAAGTCTTTAATCCCTGTGAAATTTATTGTTTTGAATGGTGCAATGTAGGGAATCTAATTCTTAAAACATTTTAAATTTTTCTAGAAACATTTACCTAATAATTTATCTCTCCACTCATTTGAAGAGCTGCTTCAATATTCAATATTGAATATTGAACTATGATTCTTTTTGTTCCTTTTATTAAGATCTCTTAATTCCTTCAATAAATTTCATATTTTCTCCATAAGGAATAAAGACCTAATATATTTCTATTAATTTCAAGATACTTTGGTCATATTTGTAGCTTGAGTAAATGGAATATTTTTTTTTTCTTGCTACAATTTTGAATTAGTTCTTGCAGGAATATGCAAAGCTATTGGCTTTTATATATTGATTATGCATCAGTCCATGTCTTAGCTTTAATGTTTTGACAGGTAATTCTCTTGAAGTTTCAAGTGAGATGATTGTGTTCTGAAAAAAATATTTAAACCACTCTGGCTTGAATTTTAATTGTCATATTTGTTTTGGTATCAAAGTATGCAAGCTTATTAAATAAGTTGGGTAGTAATCCATCTTTTTATATTTTCTGAAACAATTATAAAAAGATTGGAATTATCTATTCCTCTATTCTTTGATGTTCTTACACAGAATTTATCTATAAATTATGAATGGTGCCTTTTGAGTGGTAAATCTTCAACTATTATTTACATTCATCTTAAAGACATGATTCAAGAGGAATTAAAAGATCAACTGTATTGATTGCTAATAGAAAAAGTCTTATAGTCTTATAGATCTGCTATCTCTTCTAATATTCATATTTCCATTCTTGCTATTGCTTATTTTTGTTCTTCTTTTTGTTTTCCTTGAACATATGTCCCAAGAATTTGTTTATGAGTCTTTAAAAAAAATAGCTGTTTCTGTTGATAAACTGTTATTTTATATGTATTTGCTTAATTTTTAATTTTTTCTTTGTAATTTTCTTCTTTCTTTCAGTTTATTTTAATATGCATTTTAAATAGAAAGATTATAACTTATTCTTCCATTTTATTTTTAAAATGATTTAATATGGCACATTTCCCTTTGAGTATTGCTTTGTTTCCATTCTATAAATTTTAATGTACATTATAACTCTTGTTCACTTTTCTAATTATTTGTTAATTCCTATCTTCTATTTACTTTTCAATTCCTTAATTATATAAAATAGGGTTTTAAAAGGTTTAAAAATATGACATTTTTAAGCTATCCTCCGCAGGGTGATTTCTAATTATATTTCATTAGACATCTCTGATGCTTGCTCTACATTATACCAGTATTTTGAAATTTTGGGGGATTCCTTTCTTTGTTGTATGTGCTCAAGTCTCTCAAATGTTCCATGTATAGTTGAAAATATGTATTCTTTGCTTGTTAAGGTTGTTGCACAATACACTGGTATTGGTATTCTCACCAATATTTCTGAGTCTCCACTCCTTGACACATTGGAAAATTTTATTTCCCTACCCACTTAAACTCAGCCAAGACCATGTCACTTGCTTGAGAGAATGAAATGTGAGTGGAAGTAACATGTGCTCACTTTAGTGGCAGCAAAACCCGGCTAGTACTCAATTCTCTGTGCTGTCTTCCCTCTGCTTCTGCAGTCCCTGGGGCTTCATTTGGGGACTGTAGCATCAAAAGATGGTGGAGCCTCTCTCAGTCTGATTGCCTGTGTCGACTATGCTGAGCTCCGCTCCCCCACAGAGACACTGGGCCACAAAGCATAAGTGAGATATCGCCTTTATTTTTTAAGCCTTGAGATTTGAGATTATTTGCTAGTGCAATGTATCACCAATCAGCTTGGGTCAATTTATGCTGTTATAACAAGTAGCCCCCAAATTGTCGTGGCGTATAGCAACAATGGTTTGATAGAATGCTGACGTGATTCAGCCTGTAGATCTGGCTTTGGAATTTCCTCTAGGACTCAGGGTGAAGGAGCAGTCCCTCTGAGACATTGATGATGTCATAGTGGGAAAATCAGAGCTGGTGGTAGGCACAATGACTGTTAAAGCTTTTGCCCGGAAGCAGCACACGCCGCTTCCACTGTATTGCTTTGGCCAAAGACCACGTCATACAGCAGAGGATTCCACTTTCATTAGGATGGGCCGCATAGGGAAGAGCTGGAAAGGAAGGCAGCGGATAGTCTGACAATAATAAACTCTAGCATATGCCACATAAACTAGTCTGTCCTATTCAGTATACCTCATTTTCAATTTCTGTCTGATACATCAGTTTTTGAAATGTATTAAATTCTTGCAGTATGATCATGGTACTATTTCTTGAGGTTCTATTAATTTGTTTTTATACATTGTAAACCAATGTTGCAAAATACATACTTGTCTCATTACTTATATCTTTCTGGCGAATTATTATGTTTATAATTGGGAAATATCTTACTTTGTCCTTTTTGAAAGTTTTTTACCTTAAATTTTATTTTCTCTGATAATATTATCACACAAGCTTAATTTTTACTATTTTCACCAGTGTACAGCATGCACAAAGGCAAGATTTTGAAGCCAGACTACCGTGGTTCAAAACCTGGCTCTGCTACCTGTGTGAGTTAGAGCAAGGTAACCAATCTCTCTGTGCCCCGATTACCTTGTCTGTAAAGGGGAAATAAAATCTACTTCCTGAAATTGTTGTGAGGATTGGAATTGTAACTTGGTAAGTACCGTATGAGTATTTACATGGTTTATTTTTTTATTATTTGTCCAGTGTCTATTTGTAAACAAATAAAAATGGCATGTTTGTTTTGTTTTCCTCAGTCTGAAAATTTAGTAGAGTAGTTTAGCGTAGTCACAGTTATTATGATTAATAACATTTTGGACTCATTCTTATTTTCTTTTCTTAGTCTTTTTATTTACTGTGCTTTCTCTGTATTTTTCTGTTTCTCTGTCCTTTGTTGGATAGATTAAATTTCTTTTATTCCATTCTTCCTCTATCCTGGTTTAAAAGTTGTTTTGTTTCTATTCTTGCAAGCATTTGTATTATTACAGACACACTTAAAATAATATTTTCCTAATAAAATTTGTTTTAATCACTATCTCCATACTTCCATCTCTATTGTTCACCTCACCTCCAATATTGGTGGTGACATTACAGGACATTATTTGTCCTAGATGGTGAGAAAAAAATCTTTTTTTTTAAATAAATAATACACTATTAAGTCTGTAATGTCTACTTATTTGTTTTCTTGCTGTCACTTTCTGTATACCACTCTATCCACTTGGAATCATTTCTCTTTTTATTAGAATATTCTACTCTCAACTTTTTAAATGAAACCCCTAACGAAACCCACATCTTATTAATTGCCAATTCTTCTTCAACCCAATTCCATCTCTGTTCAGTCTTCCAGGACTTCCTCAGTTCCTTTTGTCCTGGAATTTTCCCTTCTATTTCTGAGCATGAATATGTATGTATTCACTTAACAATTTTTACCATCATTTAAAAAATCCGATGAGAAGAGAAATGCTTTATGTTTTCCCTGATCCATTTTGAAATCATAATTATGTGAGAGACTATTTTAAGAGTTCATGGTGACAAATGATGAATGGATGTCAAGGCTATTGATCAGTGGCTCGGGAACATTAATTATAAATATATTTCTTTTCATGAGCTACCAAATCTACTTCAAAAATTATACTACCATGTTTTCTGAATGCTAATAGTACCATCATATTAGGAACATAAAACACCTAAATTTTATTACCGTTTAAGAATTAACCAAGTAATAGAATTGGCCATAGTCAAATTTATTTTGATTATTTATTTTACTTAAAGCAGTCTAGGAAAAATATGAAATTATTTAGAAACAAAAGAAACATGGGCTAGAATAAATTCTAGTGCCAATGAAATCATATGTATACAAAACGTTTCTCATCTAATTTCCTTGTATTTTTCTCATCTAACAGAAGGGTATCATGGCCAGAATCATCTTTCTCAGGTGCAGACCCTATTGTACCAAAACTCCCATTGGTTCCTATGTGTAGTCTGAATTTATCTCATATCACTTACCAGGATAATCAACATTATGGTCCCAATTTATTTTTTCAGCTGGTGTTCAAACAAATTGATCTGAATATTTTTCCTGAACTTGTCCACACACTCTTGTATTTATGCCTTAGCATATATTATTAAGAATTCCAGGCATGGGTTCTTCCAACATTTCTGATGGTTCAAATCCTACAAATGGTTTAAAACCCCATTACAAGAAGATATACTCCATGAAGCCTTTTGGATTTCTCAACTGTTTATAAATCCTCTGCTATGCAAATTCCAGAGAACCTGTTTCTTTGATGACATTTATTCATCTCTACCTAATAACAGAATTTTGTGTAATTATATTTTCTAAACCTCTCCCACACATACCACCTTTGCACTACACATTTCTTTTTTTTTTTCAATTTCATAAACAATTTCTCTCTCTTCTTTTTTAAATTTTGTTTCAAAATTTCACGGGGGTACCTAGGAGCCTAAGTAGTATATACCTCAGCCTCAGTAGTCTCTACAGAGATTATCATAGCATCTTGCTTTTTTATAAAACTCTCAATACATTTATGAATTACATTTATGAATCGGATCATATGTCTTACTTGTACAACACTATATATCAGCATTTTTGACTGTTATATCAGATATAGATGAGCAATTGCTTCTTTTGATTTTAAATAAAGAAACTGGATTTTAATAGTTTTAACCTGTGCTAGTCTACCTTTAGCCAAATTTCTTACAGATGCCTCTATTGGAATGTGAAGCATCATATTATAAATAACGACCTTGACATCAACCCCCTAAAATTAACTCCTAAATAAAAAATGCATAACAAATGCGAAGTGTCAGAGGACTCTCGATGCCAGAATATATCTTTGGTGAAGGGAGAAAAGGCACCAGGAGGGAGGTCCCACAGAAATGTTTTAATTTGTTGATGAGTGCTTAATACAATTTGTAATCTCTGAACATTTGGTAAAACTCATTTATTTTGCTGATTAGCTATTTCAATGAGTGTGGAGGGAAAAGAAAGTCTCAGTTCAGTTCTAAGGTTGTATTCAAATATGGGCCTGATTAGTCAAGATGAATTTAAGCTAAACTTTCACGCCTTCCCCTCTTGCTGTTCAGAATGTCTCAGTCCCTCCGTGGGTGACCCAGATGTGAGGATAACTAATTTATACCTGGGCAGAACTACATAAATGGAGAATGTGATATCCAGAAGAAATTTAGAGACTGACTAATCCTATTCTCTGAGTTTATTTCTAAAATGAGGAATTAAAAGTATAAATATGAAAAGCATCTATTAAGAAACTTCAAGAGTCAAAAGAGAAAGCGAAACTTCCAAGTGACCCATCTTATCTTTAGTTAATGGCATAAGAAATAAATTTCAATCAAAAATAATTGTACAACCTGGATTTCCTTAAGTCTTGTATTTCAATACCTCTAGCCTTTGCCTGCCAACACAGGAGATCCAGCCCTCTTCTAAATTCCACTCAGTTATGTCTGGAAGTCCTTCAGGATAAATCATGTGTTCTTAAACGGTCCTGTCCAAAATCATACAGTGTCAGTTTTGCTCTTCTCTGTGATCCTTGTTGATATCTCCTCCTTTGAAGCCTCTTAAGGGCACCTCCCACTCCCACTGTATTCGTTGTCCACGAAGACAGAGCTAGGTCAGCCCTAATGGTGCTGTCTCTCCAACTCACAAATCCGAAACCTTTTGAAGTGCCACCTACAGTCTGCAAAATGCTGAAGCAACAATGTATTCCAAAAGAGGTCTGGAGCATCTCCTCTTTGCTGTCTGTCAACGTGTTTCATTAAGAATAAAACATTACTTTCATCAGGTGATGTGGCAGAATAGTCAGCTCATAAAAACAATGCAGACCTTTACTGTTAATACATTCCTTAGCAGGAAATCTGACCCATCCCATTCTTTGGCTCCTTTAGCCAGTAGGCAATGTCGCCTCTTTTGGTCACAAAATGACTGTAGGAACACAAAGCTTCACATTATGACAACAGCTAACAGGAATAATTTTAAACTTTGAAATGGGCAAAAGAAGAATACTGTATGTTCTATCTAATGTACATTTCTGAGCTTTCTTTGTCTTTGAGCTATTTTATGATTTTATAAATTGTAAAAAGCTGAAATAATACAAATTATTCTTGTCCACAAAATGCAAATGAATTCCATCCAATAGAATGCAACTGATTATTGCCTTTTGTCTACAATGGTTTTGTAATAATTCGTAAATGTATTTCAATATTCCTGATGTGTGCTTTTTAAAATTCTCCATTGAATCAGTTATAACATCTTATTTATTTCTTCATTAATTAATGCATTAACTAATGACTTAATCTTTGACATTTGTTATTTTTAATATTTGCATGACAACCATGATTTTACCTTTTTATTTTTTAATTATACTCTAACACATCTCAAGCAGAAAAAAAGGGCTGGGCCCAGTGGCACATGCCTGTAATCCCAGCACTTTGGAAGGCTGAGGCAGAAGGATCGCTTGAGGCCAAGAGTTCAAGACCAGCCTGAGCAACATAACATAGCAAGACCTCATCTCTTAAAAAAATAATTAAAAAGAAATTAGCCAGGTGGGGTGGTGTGTGCCTGTAGTCCTAGCTACTCAGGAGGCTGAGGCAGGAAGATCGTTTGAGCGCAGGAGTTCAAAGCTTCAGTGAGCTATGATCACACCATTGCACTCTAGCCTCAGTAGTAGAATGAGACCCTGTCTCTAAAAAAAAAAAACAAAAAAGGGAGAAGAAAGAAGGGAGTACATGGCCAGCCATTCTTCAAATGCATTTCTTTCTCTATCTCTTTTTAACAAAGAATGTTATTAGCATCATATTGACAAATAACATATTTTCATTTCCATTGGCCAAGTATCTATACTGATGTTTTGAAATACAATAATTTTCCCCCAGTCTTTTTTAAAATTTATTTTTATTTTTAATTTTTATGGACACATAATAGTTGTGCATATTTATGGGATACATGTGATATTTTGATACAAGCATATGATGTGAAATGATCAAATCTGGTTAATTGGAATATCACCTCATCTACCCTTTGTTTTGGGAGCATTCCAAATCTTCTAGCTATTTTGAAATATACAATAAATTGTTAACTACAGTTGCCCTATTGTGCTATTGAACACTAGGCTTTATTCCTTCTAACTGTATTTTATACCTGTTAACCATCTCCTCTCTATCCTGCCCCCCACTACCCCTCCCAGCAATCAAGACAAAAATGGACAAACGGGATCACATCAAGCTAAAAACTACGCAGCAAAGGAAACAATCAACAAAGTGAAGAGAAAACCTACAGAATGGAAGAAAACGTTTGCAAAGTATTCATCTGACAAGTGATTAATAACCAGAGTATATAAGGAACTCAACTCAATAGCAAAAAAAAAAAACCAAGTCTGATTTTTAAAATGAGCAAAACATCTGAATAGACATTTCCCTTTTTATGAAGGGAATATTGGTCAGAACTGGCTCCCATGGCCATCCTTAACTTGAAGAGAGAAGGCAAAAATATTAATATTTGTTATTTTTGAACTCCACAGTAGGAGGCCAGGAAGCAAGATGGCGGATGAGCCTGGGTGACTGTGTCCTGGGCTTGCCCAACTCATACAGTTCTTCGGAAGAGCTCCTGAGCTTCTGCCTGGGGCCCTTCTCTCCAGAAGTAGCAGACTAAGTCCTTGCAACCCAGCGTCTTAAGAACATCTTAGACAGAACTTGTGCTGTTCTCTAAATACTTTTCTCTCCTAGATATGAGTATATTCCTTGATACAGCTTAATTTCAAGGTTGGAGTCCTGCTATTCTAGTAAGAAAGAGAGCACTGACTTCTACCTGGAGG
>RJWJ010021973.1:0-27341 GCA_004363605.1 Indri indri | reverse complement strand
AGGAAGATCACTTGAGCCCAAGACTTCGAGACCAGCCTGAGTGACAGAGTGAGACTCTGTCTCAAAAAAAAAAAAAAAAAAAAAAAAAAGAATATTTTACTATAGTCATATATGATATAATGATAAATTTGTCACTGTATCAGGCAGACATAAAGGCTCTAAATTTATGTTAATGTGTACCCATTGATATAGTTTCAGTATAAATAAAGCTAAAGTTGGTAAAGCTATATGTAAAACAGTCATATTCATGTTATATAATAAATGAAACTTATCCAGACTTTCTTATAACTGATACAAGAAGCAAGCAAAACTCAGTACAGATATAGAACAGCTAAGCAATTAATAAATTTGTCCTAATTATCAAATACCATACCCAGTAATCTTTACAAGAGAACCCAGAACATTAAGTAAAACTGATCATGCAGTTGCTATAAAACAAGTTTCAAAATATCTTAAAGAACTAAAATAATTTAGTTTGTTCTCTAACCAAGGAGGCATTTAGCAAGAAATTAGTACAAAAAGCTTAGCAGCAGCAGGCATCTGAAAAATGCAAACTAAAATTACATTCAATGGATAATGCTACACACCCACTAAAAGGCCTTGGGAGGGCAATACCAAGTGTTGATAAGCGTATGGAACTACAAGAAGTCTTATTCATGGCTTTTGGCTGTTTACATTGGTACTAACATCTTGAAAAAATGTTTGACAGCATCTACTAAACAGAACATAGACACATATTATGGCCTTGCAATTCTACTCATTGCTAATTCTAGATTGAAATGACTACATACATGTAAAGGAATATTCATAGTAGTATCATTTGCAGTTGCCAAAAATTAGAAAAATGTCACCTTTCCTATCGATATTAGATTGGATAAGTAAGTGCATACAGTAGAATACTATATAGAAATGAAAAAGAGCAAAAGGCTTCCATATATAACAAAAATGAACTTAAAAAACACAGTGTTAACTGAAAGAAACAAGATAGAAAACAATACACGCTCCGTGTATTCTTATTTAAATTTCAAAAACCAAGAAAAACTAATCCATGCTGATAAAAGTCACATGCTGATTACATTTGTAGGAGGCAGTGACTGGGATGAAGCACCTAGGAGGCTTCTGGGGTGTTAATATTCTGTATCTTGACCTGGACAGTAGTTGTGAAGGACTTTTTGTTTGTTTTTAATTCGCTGAGTTGTTCTGTTGTAGAATAATTTGTGTCCTCCTCTCTCTATATATCATATGTCAAAAAAATGTGACCAAAAATGTGTGTATATGCTTAACATTGCTACATATTTTACATGGATAAATAGACTCCTTAGCACATGTATAAACAAATTAGGGTAGATGCCTGTAAAGGAGGAAAATATGACTGGAAATTGGACATACTGGAGAAAAATAAATGAAATTAGAGATGGACAGTGCACAGATTTATGATGCACCTGTGATTATTTTTTTTCAAAAACCTGAATATTTTTCTGAACAACCTTTTTAACTTTTCAACTATCTACTCACTTTGAGTCCTCCGAGTCAAAGATCTATACTCAACCTTCGGATTTATAGCAACATTAGCTCTGAGCTAGTTCTTTTACCAAGGTATAGATATTATAAACTTTGATGATTAGTATGATGATGGAAAGGGACAAGAGCAAGCTCTGCATAAAGATTATACAAATAAAAAGTATATGAAATTTGAACTTCCTGAACTTCTACATAAAGTGAATATACATTTCTAAATGTTCTTCCCCATGGCCTCCACATTATCAAATGAAATGAAAAATATAAAAGTCCTGGATTTTTCCCAGCAATCCTAGGAGCTCCACAGCATGTTAGGAGTTAGATTATGTATAATGCAGGCAGGGGTAAAGTTCAGGGAGCTGGATTCATTATGTAGCATCAGATTGGAGAAGTAAGGATGCGAAGGTCTAGAACTCCATGACCTTTAAGCTTCCTTTCAATTATGAGATGCTATAAAACTGTTCTCTACCCCAGAGAAAATAGCTCTGATCTCCACATCAATGAACTCATTCTGTATCAGGTACCACCCAATGACAAAAGGCTACATGTAGCAATGAACATGCTCCCCAAAATTAAATACGCTTTTGCTCCCTCACAACACTCATTTCTTTGTAAATGTAACTCTCATCTGCTTATCTTTTTTTCTCTCTTCCCTTCAGAAACCCGTACCTACTCTCAGGTGAAAACTAATAAAAGTTGCTCATAATGCACCGTGAAATAAAATCCTTTTATGACTTCTCATGAGGAGATATATACTTTAAAGATTGTCATCTGTCAATACAACCAAATACCCTTCTATACTCCAGGAAGTTATGAAAGCAGCGAAAATCATGTGTGTTCCTACCAGAGCCTCTAAAATCGTGTAATGATTACGCTGCTTTGTCTCTTTCCACAGTATCTGTCTTTGGAAAGCAGGATGCACGCTCATAAGCAAAATTGGAAAAATTAAAGTCAAGGTTTAAAGGTCTTGATGTAACAGGGTCAAGAAGAGAAAAAGAGAAGAAATTGAAATATTTAACTTAGGAGATCATTTGATGCCTGTGAAGATATCCATAATGTGGAGAAAGAAAAACTCAATGATAGCTTAGTGGGTTAAGCCACAACTACTAAAATGTTATTTTTTAGGTGACAGAGAATAATATTAGTTAGAAATTACTGAAGTTAATTTGTTCTGTTTTGTGCATTTTCCTGACCCCTTCCTTCTTTTACTGGAATTCTTTTTTCTTTTTTCAATTGAACTAGAGCCTACTTATTAACTTTGGTATCCAACCACATTTAGCACATTTGATGTGCAGCCATGGCTCCCCAAATTGCTGATTAGTTCTACTGAAGTTGTAGAAAATTATGAACTGTGTCACCTTAACAACTAAAGCTAAATTGTTGCCAATGTCCAGGATACAGCATGCGCCAAGGAAGAAAGAGAAAAAACACAGAGAAAATGGTAAAAGAATGGGGAAATGAGAGAGAAGATAGCAAGGTTATAAAAGAGGAAAGAAAGAATTTAGACAGAGAAATAAATGAGAAAGCAAGGAAGGAAGGACGGAGGGAAGAAGGGAGAGAGGGAAAGACAGGGAAGAAAGAGAGGGAGGAGCAGGAAGAAAATAAAAGCATCTTTTGAAAAGAAAATGAAAATATATATAATTTAGTAGTTAACCACCAAACGTCTGGTTAGTAGTCCCAGAAATGTGCTTCCTTTTGACTCTTTCTGTTATTAGTCTTCTCCTTTTTTTTCCATTTCCTCCTTTGTCAGTTGTCTTTTTTATCCTGGAGTTTATTTTTATGATGCTTTTTAGATTTAATATTTTAAATTATTATATAGTGAAATTGACTTTGTGTATGCTTCTGTGAATTTTAATACATACATAAATTTATGTAACCACTACCATACCCAGAATAAAATTCTATCACCCCAAAAGCTTCTCTTTTATGCCCTTTTAGAATTACACACTCCCCCCAGGCATAAACCCTGGCAACCACTGGTATGTTCTCCATCCCTATAGTTTTGTGATTTTTGAAAGTTTCCTATCACTGGAATCTTACAGTATGTGTCTTTTTATTATGGCCTTCTTTCACTCAGCATAGCAAATTTTGAGAATCATTCCAGTTGTTACATGTACTAATAACTTGATCCTTTTTATTGCTAAGGAGTATTACATTATATAAATCAACCACAGTTTGTTTATCCTTTATCCAGTGAAGGACATTTGGGTTTTTTCCAGTTTTTATTTGCTATGTAGAACATTGTGAAGAACAGTCATATCCAGGATTTTGTGTAAATATAAATTTTATTTTTCTAAAGTAAATTCACAGGAGTGGGTTTGATGGGCCTTGTGGTAAGTTTATGTTTCATTTGATAAGAAATTGCCAAACCATTTTCCAAAGTGTACAATCTTGCACTCTTGTTAATAAAGCACTGGCATTTAGTTTGCTCTACATCCTCATCAACAGTTGGTATTATCAGCATTTTTTACTTTAGTATTTCCACTAAGTATACAAGTTTTGTAGTGATATCTCACTGTGGTTTACATTTGCAATTCCTTAATGGCTAATGATATTGAACATCTTTTCATATGCATACATACCATCCATATATTCTCTTTAGTTAAATGTTCACATACTATTAAATATACATACTTTTTAAAATTGCATTGCCCATTTTATTATTGCTGAGTTTTGAAATTTCTTTATATATTGTGGTGTAACACAGATATGTGGATATATAGATATCCTGTGTTGGGTGTGATTTACAGACATTTTCAACCAATCCATAGGTGGTCTTTGCATTGTCAAAAGTATAATTAGTCATTTTTTTATGGATTGCTCTGTTAGTATCATTTCTAACAACTATTAACCTAACCTCAGTCAGCAAAACTTTCTTTTAAAATGTATATTTGCTTGCATTTACATTTAGATCTATAATCCATCTGGAATTAATTTTGGAATAAGGTCTGAGGTTCAGGTAGAGGTTGACTTTTGTTTACATACAGATTAGCAGTTGTTCGAATACCGTTTACTCAAAGGAATTTTGTTTCTCCTTCAAATTTCTTTTACACCTTTTTCGAGATTAAATGATCATAGTTGAATGGATGCTCTACTATGTTCTATTAAACTATGTTTCCATCCTTTGCCAATACCACACTGTCTTTATTACTGTAGCTTTATATTAAGTTTTAAATCCCAATATGGTGATTCTTCAAACATTGTTCTTCCAAATCGGTTTAGCCATTTTAGTTCCTTTGGCCTTCCATGTAAATTTTAGAATCAACTTGTCTGCATCTACAGAACTCAAGCTGGGATTTGAATTGGTATTATATTAAATTCATAGATCACTTTGACAAGAACTGACATTGTTATTATGTTGAATCTTCCAAACTATGAACTTGGTAAGTCTTTCCATTTATTTAAGTCTTCTTTGTGTTTCTAATCATATTTTGTAGTGTTCAGATTACAGACCCTGTATATATTTTGTTAGATCAATGCTTAAGTAATTCATGTTTGGTACTATTGTAAATGATATCATGTTATTAAATTTTGGTTTCCAAATGTTCATTGTTTATATGTGGAAAAACAAAATGGAGTTTTCTGTATTGACCTTGTGTCTTATGACCTTACTAACTTCAATTTTAAGTTCTGGATGGTTTATTTTTTATTATTCCTTGGGATTTTCTGCATTAAAAATGTCATCTGTATTGTCTTTGTAACATATATAAATTCAAAATTATTCCAGAATAATAAGTTTATTAAAATTTTTTTCAGAGTAGGTACATATATCAATGTCAGGTACTAGCTTTTGAATCCTCTTGTAGTAAGGTAGGACAAAAGCTCATTTTAGAATATTAGTCCCCAAAGTAAAGTGTCATTAATAGCATGATTAACCTAGGATCAAGCAAAGGAAAGTGTGCAAATGACTTGGCGTCATATATAAAAAATAGATCTGTATCAATAAAAGTTTCCCTGAAAAAAAAAAGATTTAAACAGGTGCAGTGAGTGCAGAAGTTATAATTTGATATTGTTTGTACAAAACAGTAAAGACTAAATATTGGAAATAGTTTTGGAAGAGTTTGCAGTATACATTGAATGCCAACATAAGGGGTTTGTATTTATTTGAGTTGATTATTAAATAAGCATTTACTGAGTATCTCTCTACCCATGGGCCATTATAAGTACTCCAGCAATCCCACTACTAGGCATCTACCCAAAGAAAAAAAAGTAATTCTATAAAAAAGACATCTTCACTCGAATGTTTATAGCAGCACAAGTCACAATTGCAAAGATGTGGAAACATCCCAAGCACTTGTCATCCCAAGTGCCACCCATCGATACATGAGTGGATTAATAAAACGTGGTATATGTATACAATGGAGTACTACTCAACCATAAAAAATCAATGGTGAACTAGCACCTCTTGTATTATCCTGGATGGAGCTAGAGTCCATTCTTCAAAGTGAAGTATCACAAGAATGGAAAAACAAGCACCACATGTACTCACCATCAGATTGGTACTAACTGATCAACACTTAGGTGTACACGTGAAAGGTGCCAGGCAGGTGGGAGGGGTGGAGGGGATGGGTAAATTCACAACTAATGGGTGTAGAGCACACTGTCTGGGGGATGGAGACGCTTGTAGTTCTGGCTTAGGTGGTGCAAAGGCAATATATGTAACCAAAATGTTTGTACCCCCATAATATTCTAAAATTTAAAAAAAATGGACTAAAATATCTGAGTTTACATTCAAAGAGAAAAATAAGCCTATAAACAACAAAAAAGCACAATAATGTGAGGTAAATGCTATAAATGAACATGCATATTTACCCATTCTAATCTATTGATGACTTGATTTGAAAGCATTTTGTGCTTTGAATGGGTAAGAAGTGACATATTTAAAGTAGTTTTAAATCATTCTAACCCCCTTGTAAGAGTAAATGAATTTTATTTTAGTCTATTCCCAATATCCTTCCAAATTCAATCATTCATGTATCATGTCTAATTTGCTCAGAAATCATTAAATATAAAAACTAGTCTTCATGTTATTATTATTAGGTCATTAAATATGAAATGTCTAATTTAAAATCAAAAGCATAGTTTATTATATTAATATATCAAACAAGAAGCAGTACAATTAATCAAAGTATGTGCCATAACTATTCACACAGTTTTGACATCCTAACGGTAGCTCGTTTATGCCACTAGCAAAGAAGCCTGGAGAGCGACTGGCAATGAAATCATGAAAGGCGTTTCCCACACCTTGTTGAGAATTTAAAATTTTTTTGCAAGAAGCGGGCTAAAGCCTGGAAGAAGTGGTAGTCTGTTGGTGCAAGGTCTGGTGAATATGGTGGATGACAGAGAGTTTCCAAGTGAAGCTTCTGTGGTTTGAGCAGCATTGTTTGTGCAACATGTGGTCAACCACTGTCTTGCAAGAAAGTTGGCCTGTCTCTATTGACCAATCTTGGCTGCTTAATGACAAGCATCCTCATCCTGTCACCCAAATGGTTGCAGTAGATATCCGTTGTAATCAGTTGACAAGGTTTCATGAAGCTATAATGGATACTACCAGCACTGGACCACCAAACAGACACCATTAGCTTAATTTGATGAACATTGGGTTTTGGACTGTGTTTAAGCACTTCATCTTTATCCAAACATTATGCCAAACACTTGCAATTGTCAAAAGAATGCATTTTCAACGTGTAGCAATATAGTGTAGAAATGGTTGACCATTATGTCATGGCAGCAAAGAAAGGCAAACTTCAATATGATTTCTCTTCTGATACTTCTTTAATTCATGCAGTACCCATCTATCGAGTTTTTTACCTTGCCAATTTGTTTCAAATGGTCCAATATTGTTGGAATAGCAACATCAAACCTTGCTGCTAATTCACATGTAGGTTGAGATGGATTCTCTTCCACTACAGCCTTCAGCTCATCATTAGCCACGTTGGTCTCAGGTTGCCCAGATGGCTCATTTTCAAGATTAAGATTTTCAAGATTAAAATCACCAAAACAAAACTTCTCAAACCATTGACATACTGTGCGTTCATTAGCCACATCTTTCCCAAACACTTCATTGATACTTCAAACCGTCTGCACTACATTGGTTCCATGATGGAACTCATATTTGAAAATAACACAAACTTTTGATTTACCCATGGTTTCACAAAAATTTCTCTAAAAGAAATTTTTAAAGATGATCACAAGCCACAATGTGCATTTGAAAAACTGAGGATATACCTTCACAATAAGAATAAAACAAGAGCGACAAAGTGAAATGTCAGAGACATCAACTGTCAAACAGTACTTAAGGAAATTGGACATTTCATACTTAATAACCTAATATAGGACTTGGGACTATCTCTAGTTTGAGTTGGGTAATCACTAAACTTCATATTCCATTTGTATCTAGAACACAAGATCATTTCTACAATTGTAAAGCATCTTTTAGACTCCTTTCTTCTCTTGCCTATGGAATTAAAACCAACATGGTTGGAGGACACAATTCTGTAAGTTTCTCATCCTTCTTTTGTATTTCTGTCTTTTAAAACTTTATATCATTTTCTTCCAAACTCTTTCTAAAAAAGTGAGCCTTTTACTGAAATCTTTCAAAATGAATGACAGAGAGTTAAAAGTGACAGAGGATGTGAAAGGCATATTCAAGCTCTGTTCCCTGTTTTTGCAGCAACATTCCCATGCCTGATGGTCAAGGTAAGAGCATTACTCAGTGGTGGTCCTTGGTACAGAAATGAAGAAAGAAAAATCTGTCTTTATCATTTCTCTATTCATTGTCTACATTTCTTCCTTTTTATTCTTCCTCATCCTTCAGGCATTCAGGACTCCCAGAATCTACCACATAGTGTCCCATATGAGGTAAGGATTTTACCCACACCCCAAATTTGGCTTCCCATTCACTTTTGTCAACTGGATTTTTAAAATCATATATGCTGCTTGAAATGTGCGATAGAGTTCTGTAATTTTCTATATGCAATACTAAGTACATGGGCCTGACTAAGTAAATGTCTCCAGCTTTGAAGCATGATGTACAATAAATGAAGTACCTGTTGAAGTGACTCCCTTTACTACAGGGATGCTGACTTGTTGAGCTCTCTCAGAACTGGATTATTAAATGATTACAGGGCATATTGCAGGGAAGTAATGCCCAAATCCTTTGAACCAAACACTTGCTTGTGACTTTTCCTGGGCATGTTTCAAGATCAATATCCAAATTGTTCCCTCGTAACAGGCTGCTTATCCATCACACTCAGCACTAATTCCCCATACAGATAAGAGTGTACTTATGTGGTAAATCAAAAACTAATAACATTCTCATCCACTCAAAAATGCATTCTGAACTGGGAAAAGCTGTTGATGAGAATTCTCTTTTTCCAAAGCACATCTGCACATGTGTATCCATATCACAGCATGCTTGCTCTATGTGGTCTTGCATTTTGGCTATTTCTAGATTTCAAATGGCCTTTGTGTGCTTGTGCATAATGTTTACTTGCCTGCCTGGGCAACAGCTTCCATGTGTAATGTGGTTCTTCATTTGTATCTGTGCATGTACCATGAATGTGCATGCATTTTCTCTTCTCAGCTCTCTGTAGGTTTAGCTCCAATCCTTGCATCATTTTTATGGCCCCTTGTAATGTTGTGATGTTTGCTTTCATTTACTTTTCATCAGTGTTCATTGGAATTTCACTCTGAAGTAAAGTGTTAGAAAAATAAAAATACACTCTCTGCTCTAAATACACTCTTCTTATTTTTCCACATCATGAAATGTGGCATGGATAGAACTTGCTTTCCATCCTTAACCTCTTCTGTATGTGTAGAACCTATTGCACCTCTTACTTATTCTTGTTATTTATTTTTTATTTTACAAACAATGTACATTTTTATAACCAATAAAATACATTACAGATCAATATATCAAAAATCTTACACTGGCTTTGTCCTGATCACTTCAACCTAAAATGACACTATCATTTCATGTACATTAGCAAAAGTTTCCAGAACACGAAATCCAAGCATTGTCATTACAGCTAGATGGCAGGAAGAGTTTGAAGTGTCCATGAGTTTGAGCACAGTGGACACAACGCTAATTTTATCTTTAAATGGAGCAGAAAGGGATAAAACATAATGCTAAAAATGAGTTACAACATGAAATTTATACGATTCTATTAGTTGGCAAGTCTTACTCTTCATATTTAATATTTGCATGAAAATATTAATAATTTCATTTTATAGATGAGAATATTAAGGCCCACCATGAAGAGCAGTTTCAGTTTTCCCTTTCATTGCTTACCTATTTACCCCTAGAAAATTAGTCATCTCTAGAAAATGAGTCCCACAGAGGTTGAAAGAATTAATAACTTACCGGAGGCTATACTGCAAAAACGTGATAAACTGAATAAATTAGGTTTATATTACAACTGCATCTATTTTTGTTAATCTTTTGACCTTCTTGAAACCATGTGCTGTGTTTGTCTGCTGTTGGACTCTGCTCTAACTTGGCACAGGCACTCTGGTAGCAAAACCAAAGTGAGAGGGAAAAAAAGAGAATGAATCAAATGTGACATATAAAATCTACTGAAAAACGTTTGGAACTCTTTGAAGATAAAACCCCTAAGAAAAGATTATCTGTTCTTTATGGATTTCACACACTATAATTTCCCAAATATTTTTAATCAACTTACTAATACCAGGGCACAATATGTTTTAAAGCAATTAACAAACTAACAATAAGAAATAGAAATTCATTCATCTATTTTTGTAAAGAACAGTGCCCTTTCTCTCCTAATATAAATGTTTTCATTATTTATTGTCTCCTCAAGCACACTTTGACACATGACTCATAACTGAGAGATAGTCCTTCATACATGTTGCATCACCCAATGGCTTTGATTGAGGATGATGATGCAGAATGTGTAAAGTGCCTGCATCGGTCAATGGAGCTGCAGACAAATCACAGGAGCTGAGTGAATCATCAAGTGTAACTTCTGGATTCTATGAGAAATCTCAGTCCCAAATGTATTAATGCAACTTCCTCTCAAATAGCTGTGGATTTTACTATTAGGCTATTAAGTATGAAATGTCCAATTTCCTTAAGTACTAAGTTTAACAGGTGATATCTCTGACATTTCACTTTGACACTTCTTGTTTCATTTTTGTTGTGAAGGGACATCCTCATTTTTCCAAACACGTGGTTAGGCTTGTGATTATCTTCCAAAAATTTTTTAAGAGCAATTTTTGTGAAACCATGGATAAGTCAAAAATTCATATTATTTTCGAGTGTGAGTGCCATAGTAGAACCAGTGCTGCACAGACAGCTTGAAATATCAACAAAGTGTTTGGAAAAGGTCTGGCTAATGAACGAACAGTATGTTGATGGCTTGAGAAGTTCTGCTCTGGTGATTTTAGTCTTGAAAATGAGCCATGTGGGCAACCTGAGACCAAGGTGGATAAAGATGAGCTGAAAGCTGTAATGGAAGAGAATCCATTTCAAACTAAGCGTAAATTAACAGCAAAGTTCGATGTTACTATTCCAAGAATATTGGACCCTTTGAAACAAATTGGCAAACTAAAGAAGCTGGATAGATGGGTTCCACATGAATTAAACAGGTGTCAGAAGAAAAATCATCTTGAAGTTTGCCTTTCTTTGCTGTCACGACATAATGGCGAACCATTTCTACACCATATTGTTACATGCTGAAAAACAGAGTCATTTGACAATCACCAGTGTTCCACACAATGGTTGGATAACAATGAAGTGCTAAAACACAGTCCAAAACAAAATATTCATCAGAAAATGCTTTAGTGGTCCAGCGCTGGTATTATCCACTACAGCTTCATAAAACCTGGTCAATTGATTACAGCAGATGTCTACTGCAACCAGTTGGGTGAAAGGATGAGGATGCCTGTGACTAAGCAGCCAAGATTGGTCAATAGAGACAGGCCAATCCTCTCGCAAGACAATGCTCGACCACATGTCGTGCAAACAACACTGCTCAAACTACAGAGGCTGGACTTGGAAACTCTCTTGTCATCCACGGTATTCACCAGACCTTGCACCAGCTGACTACCACTTAGTCCAGGCTTTGGACTGCTTCTTTCAAGAAAAAATATTCAATTCTCAACAAGCTGTGGAAAATGCCTTTTGCAATTTCATTGCCACTTGCTCTCCAGGCTTCTTTGCTGCTGGCATAAACAAGCTACTGTTTGACGAAAAGCTGGCAAAACTCTGTCAATAGTTTAGGCACATACTTTGGCTAATCGTACTACTTCTTGTTTGAGATGTAATAAACTACACTTTTGATTCAAAATCAGACATTTCATATTTAATGACCTTAATAATAACATGATAGAATCATATAATTTAAGAGCTGTTAGAGACCTCAAAGATCTTTAAACCCTCTTCTGTAACTTCTAGGTGAGGAAACGAATACTCTGTTTAGTTAAGAATTTTAATACAAGGTCACATGGTCACATAACATGATTGTGGCCAGTCTGAACCATAATCCTTTTTTGCAAACATTCATTGTCATGTCCTTTTCAAAATAACTTTTACTTTATGTATCTGATGAATGCAATACATTCACCTTTCTCTTTTATTGCTTAACATTCAAGGATGTAGAAATAGCTGTAAGTTATGTTACTATATTTACAGTTCTAAGAAAATACTGAAAAAAAACACATTTTTTTCATTTTTCAAGATACTCGAATCTACTGATGACTATGTACTTCAGAAAATTAGACACCATCTATAATTAATGTTTGATATTATGAAAGGAAAAATAAAACACTTCCTATGTGATGAAATCAACTGGGAGAACCCAGACCCCTGCCTGATGTTCCATTAAAAACTGCCCCCATTATCATCATAAATTAAAATGCTCCTTCTCTTTATAAGCGTTCTTCTCCCATTGCTTCTCTGCATGCACTAATATTTATGGGATCAATACTTAATTTAGTATCAGTATGTTTAATCATAATCAGCCAGAGAGCTGTGTTTAGCTGAACCTATAAAATGTACTATAATGATTCTAAAATGTTTAATTTAAGAATCACTACCTCTGTGCATATGAATCAGAGACCTCTGTTTAATTATTGATAGCAATTAGTACACAGAAGCAGACAAACACCATCTGGTGGTAGAAATGCTTCTATAGCTGTCCTCCTTTCACTCTTGGTTCATTGACTGGATTTCCCCGGATGGAAAATTGGTTTTCTTTCCATACCCCAACTACTGGCATTTCTGTTGCTTTAAACCCCAAAATATCAACACCCACTATTCTCTGAGCTAAGACAAAGCCATCAGAACTATGTGGTGGTCAACTTAATTTAGCCATCATAATCAGACCCCAAAGAAAATTTTCAGTAAGAATTCCCCACCCTGAATGCATCTCATGAATAAAAAGAGTGATGTTAAAGTGATTGAGCTGCAGGGTCAGACATTCAGAACAAAAGTAGTGCTTAACAAGAAACCCATAGTGAATGCTAAATATTAACTAATTGGGTAAATATTTTATTCAGAGAAGAACAGGTGCACATGTGTGTATGTGTGTTTGTGTTATGATATATGATTAAGGAAGGCAGCCTTCTTCTATATAACAAAGTTTAAGAAAGTTTCTGAAATGAGAGTAGAGGTGATGAGTACTGTGACTACTTTTAAAGGGACCTACCATTGTCATCTCACCAGGGCATAGGGTACCTTTGTATACCTACTGTTTCCTCAGCAAAATTGCCTAAAGCCAATATGGGAATATGTCATCATGGCCCCAGAGCTGACTCCTCTGTATTCCTTGTTCTTCTTATTGTTTAGCCCAGCTCATGTACTCCATCACAGGGCTGGGCCTGAGGCAGCCCAATCTTCTGGGAAGTTACTTCCAGCATCAAGTATCCCCATCCAGAACTCCTGAGATCAAGGTTTTACAGTTTGTCACACGGTCCCCGCTTCAACAGGCATGCAGGGTAGAATTTGCACTTGCCATTCCATCTCACTGAGCAGAGTGCAGCCTAGAAGGGGTCTTGCCACCCAGACACACACTTTAGCAGCCAGTGACAAAGTGCTCAATAGTTCTTTATGAGCAAGGTCCCAGCAACTGCCAGAAGAACTTCTGTGGGCCAGGGACAAAGAGCACTGTACCATAATCAAGGTGACACTGGGGTTTAAAAGTGATTCCAGGCTCAAGAGTGATCCCAAATGATCCCAAGAGTGAATGAAGGTTTAAGAGTGATCCCAGGCTCTGGTCTCAAATCTCTGACCATATCTAATTTGGGTATCTATGTCTTCACATATATGGGTTACTTTATCCATTTGAAACTGATGTGTCCATTGGTGGAGCCCAAGCGAGAGGAATCAAATCAGTGAAAGCAACATAACAGAAGTCAACTACAAAGTCTAATGAGCAGGAGAAGGGAGTGGTGGCAGGAAGTTTCGGGTTGCATTGCAGTTCTGGATGATGTGTCCATTTGCGATGTGAGGCCCAGCTCCACAACCCAGAGCACTGAGGAGAATCAGGTCTCAGTACACATTTAAATCAGCTCTGCTCAGTGTGTGTCATAGAGTACAGGGGCTGGGCTAAACAAAAAGGACAAGAAGAAAGAGGAGTCAGCTCTCGAGCCCTGCTATATGGGAAGAGGGCATGAGGGCATGAGGGAAGCCCAGCAGACCCATCCAAGTTATTGGGGATCAGCAGATGACCTAGTCTGGAAGGAAGTCTGGGACAGTGGGAAGAGTGACTGAGAATTTCCACAGAAAGGGAGGAAATCGATGCCCAAGCCCAGGTGTCTATTCTAGGTCAGTGCATCTAAATCACATGCCGTAAACCATGCAGGACTATGGAGATGTCTCAGGCACCACATCCAAGGTGGTAGCCGAGAAAGGGAAATCTGGGCACTCCAAACCAGTTTTTATCTTTTGTATCTATTTTGCATAATAGACTTCCATGGAAGATTTCATTTGACGAAAGTGTTTAATCAAAACAAGCCTCTAAAAATTTACCTGACTAGATGAAAAGTGTGATGAGAATGCAGCATCTCAAAAGCCAGACCTAGTCCTGCCTAGGTGAGCAGTGTGTTTTACCTCCAAGGATCGATGATAAAACTTAGCTTCAGCTGCTATTATGACAGGTTCAGAAACTGTGGCTATCTAGGTGGCTATCTAGGCAAGAGATGGGTAAGGAGACAGGCAGGGGCAGCTGAGATCTACAAAATACTCTGCAGCGCAGAAAAAATGAGTGGGTTGGGTCCATGGGCTGGTATCTAGTGTGCTCTCAGAAACTGAAGTCTGAAAAACAGGTTTCTGTTATGTGACCCCTGCCAGTGGCAGAGGACTTAATCAGACCTCTGATTTTACAAGGAGAGTTACATGGGTTCTTCACCCAATCCAATTTCTGTAACGATGTTAAAAATATCACAGATTGTTATAATATTTTCTTCATACATCATCCCTGAACTATAGATAATTGTAGCTGCAGCTGTTCATGAAATATTCATTCATTTGCGCATGCCTTAAGAAAAGTCCAGAACAATAACACAATTGCAGTGAGGCAAACTTGTTAAAAAGGTCACCCATATATTTCTCCAAAAAAAATATTCTGGCAGAGGATCTGAAAAGATAATTTTTATCATATAAAGTAATAAATCGAGCCAGGTCCTTGATGCTGGGAATAAAGTCTAATTACGTTGTCGCAAATATATGCCAAAGAAGAGAATGCATCTTTATATTGTACAAGCAAGTCCTTCTTGGTAAACCCTGTATTTCATGGCAGAGCCTCCTCTACTTAAATAATTTCCACAATTTGCTACTGTTATGATCACACAGGAGTGGGGATTTGGGGAATTATACAGTGTATTCATGTAACAAGTCCATTTGTACCTCCCTAATATTTTGAAATTAAAAAAATTTAAAAAGAGAAAAAAATCAGGGTGGGGGACATCAACATTCTGTCCCTTGCAGCAAGGATGACATGAAAATTTTTTGTTCCCTTTATCAAAAACCTCCTTTTAGATCTATGTCACCAAACACATTCACAACACTCCTTGAACATGGTCATTTGACCAGTTACAGAGAATAAACCTCTCAATCCAGTGTTTCCTGACTTTGGAGGGGGAGATAGATATAAATTAACATATCTGGTAACCTATTACAGTGGGGAGGGAGCTTCACTAGTGTGGTAGAAACAGCCTACCAGTCCACTGAACTTGCGGAATGTTTATTCTTCTGGAGACATAACCGGATGACATTCCCCAGATTTTCTTGATATTAGACTGAGTTTTACTAATGTAATGTGAGTGGAAGGGATGTACGCCACTTCTGAACCTGTCCTATGAAAACCTTACACGACTTGATGCAAGACTGTGGCTTTGGAAGCTACTGGTAAATTTTATGTGTTTGAATTACACTTAGAGGAAATTGCCCTCCAATTAGGAGCACCTATTTTAGACTTTATTTGAATGATAAATAAACTTCTAAAACATTTTATCTATTATACATTTTGGCATTCATAGCAACAAAAAGCATTACTTAATTCATATAGCTAGTACTCAGAAGACTTGAATTTTTGTATGGGCTCTACCATTAGATGATGACGAGGTTTAAACTCAGATGAGGTATTTAATTTTGCCATATCTCAGCCTCATCACATGTATAATGGCAATAATGATGCTTTTTCAACTCATCATACAGGATTATTAGAGAGTCCTAATAAGATAATGGATCTGATAGTACACTGCAAACCATGCTGTGTGATATGAGTGCAAGGCACTATAAAATAATTTGGAGTACTCAAATCTCCCAAGTGACCAGTAAATTGAACTGATACATCCACTCTGTGAAGAACAGATCTTGTTTCTTCTACATATGAATGATTTCCTGCTCAGCTTCTGAAATTCTAATTGGTATAGATGAAACATCATGACGTTCCAAAGAGAGACTTAGCACGTGGTTTCATACAGCTGTGCTTCTCACCCCACAGTATGGAAATACTCCCCTGTGCATGATTGTTCAAGGTAAGCACTAAATTAAAAATAAAAGTCATTTGTAATCTAATCTACAACTTCACTCAGGCTTATACCACATTAATCTCACTCTCTATAGTAGTCATACAAATGAAAAATACCCCAAAGTTGTGATGTGAGCACTCAGCAATATGATGCTCGATTGGTCCAATTCTGAAAACCCAAAGAAGTATTTCAAATTCACTAATCCACTTTTCCATTTTTTCTTTTGTTTGCATATATAGAGATTCATATATAAAGTTAACATATGTGTTTTTTGGGATTTTTCGATAAAGGCCATTCTCACTGGGGATAAGAAAAAAATATGCGCTTTTAACCTAATGAACAATGTTTATTTAAATTACCTGTGGGATTTAAAAAAAGTTTTCATACCACAAATGATCAGCAGATTTAAAATCCATGCTGTTAAAAGTTATGTGATGGGGATTGACCCATTGTTTCTTTACAAACTAAGGTATACCTGAGACACCACTGCAGATGTTCCAGAACCTCACCTCCCTGGTGCCAGTCCCTGCTCCCTACTCACCTCCTTCTGCAACACCCCTGTGGTGCCCCAAACTCCCATTTCTTAGAATTCTGCATTTTTTAAGTATATACATGGTTTTTTTTTTTTACTTTATAAAAAGGAAATCATGTAATATATAATCTTTTGGAGATGACTGTTTCCACTTAAAATTACATTGCTAGGGTTCATCCATATGAGGGTACACCACTGTAGTTTATTTATTTTGATGGTTGTACACTATAGTAGTCAGGATAATAGCAACCAAAGATGTCCCTGTCCTAAACCTCATAACCTGGGTATAGGTTAAATTACATGCAAAGGAGAATTAAGGTTGCAGATGGAGTAAGGTGATGGTATGTGGAGATTATCCTGGTTTGTCAGGATGGGCCCAACGTAACACAAGCATTCTTACATGTGGGAGAGGGAGGCCGGAGAAGGCATGTCAGAATAATTCAGCAAGCTTTCTCTATTCTTCAGAATAGAAAAAGCATGTCAGAGAAAGACTCCACTAGACATTGCTGGCTTTGAAGATGGCAGGAGGCAATGAGCCAAGGAATGTGGGAAAACTCTAGAAGCTAAAGAAAGCAAGAAAATGGATTTTTTCCCTGGAAAGAAACACAGCCCTGCTGATACCTTGATTTTAACCCAGTGATGTTATTTGAGACTTCTGACATTCAGAACGGCAAGATAATAAATTTGTATTGTTCTAAGTCACAAAGTCAGCAGTAATTTGTAACAGCAGCAATAGAAAACTAATAAAAATAGTATGTAATTGTGTGACTATACCATCGTTTACTTTTCTACTCTCCATTGAGGGATGCTTGTGTTGTTTTCACGCCATTGCTATGGCGAACTATGATTCTGAGAAAGTTTTTGTACACATCTCTTTTTGCACATGTGCAAGTTTTTCTCTTATGTACTTAGATATGAAATTTCTGTATCTATGGATTTAAGAATCATCTATATAAAAGATAAATTCAAATTATTATCCAAAGTGGTTGCAAAAATCTGTATTCCTATCAACAATATATAATAAATTATATAGTTCTACATCCTCTTGGCATTGCTAAACTTTTATCTTCTTTCCTAACCGAATAGGTGAAAATAGTATCTCATTTCAGTCTTTATTTGCAATTCCCTGATCACAAGGAATGTTGATCATTGTTTTCTGGTCAACGTGTTCTTTCTTATAGAAATATTTGAGGGTTTTTCAGCCTACTTTCAAATTAGATTATTTTATTATTTATTTGTTAGAGATTTTATACAATTTTATACTAATCTTTTGTCAGTGATGAAGACTAAAATTTCTGAGGACTTGCATGACTGAGACTATTTTAATATGACGATGTCATCCAATAAAAATTTGAGATTTTAATATTTTTTCCTTCAATATCTTGAAAATTGTGTCCCATGTTGCATCTTGAAAACATCTCTTCCTTTGAACATGATCTATTATTTCTCTAAACTTTTGAAATTTTTGTGGTGTCTATCGTGTACTTACATTTCATTATTATGTCTGCTTATTATTCATTATTGGTGCTGCTTCTTGGCACTTTATAAACACTTTCAAACTGATATTGTCATCTTTTTTAATTGTATAAAATGAATCTCCATTATTTATTCAAGTCTTTGTTCCTTTTCATTTTTATTTTTCTCTCTTTCTGGAACTAGCTATGTGCTGGCACTTGTACTTCCAGCTTCTATATATCTTAGCCGTATTTTTATGTTTCTTTAATCTTTTTATTGAGGGAAAGTTGATTTTCTAAATCTGATCTTTCAGCTTGCAAATTCATTCCTCGAATGTACCTCATCTTTTCATTTAAAAAAAATGTGCTTTAGCCATTATAGTCTTCGTACATTTCTGATTAGGTTTTTTTATGCTTTCTTGAGTTTATTTTATGTTGTTAATCTTCACACTGGCATTGTAAAGTCACTAGCATTCCCAAGTCGCTAGCTGAGATGTAATTGCCCAACTGAATCAAAACACTCTAACTCGTGGTCCAATTTTAATCTTAACTCTTCAAAGGCTTGCAATTTGCAATTTAAAAGTATATCTCACATTAACTTCTAACTGATAGAAAATGTGGGCTAGCAGATTTTGGCAAAAAGTACTTTCTAATTACTTGACTAATTTCTGAGCCATCTAAGCTCTCCCCAAGAGGCACAGCATAGTAGGGAATATTTAGTACTAATTTCTCAAAGTCTGCTGAATTAAGGGCCTGATTCATTGAGACTCTGTTTAGAACAGGGCCTGACTCACCCACAGCAGACAATATTTGCTTAATGAATCAACAAACAGACACCACGTGAAAATAATACAGTTTGGTGCTCTCAACTTCTGTAATTAATGAGAGTAGAAAGCTCCCAGATGAAAATAGAAACTCCTGTGTCTGACTCGCCTATTTCTAAACCTGCGTGGGTGTGTCGCAAGAAAATAATGCTCACCTCACTCTGGTGTACTGTAGATTGCAATGCTTTTAAGAAGATAATGTCGTGCGGAATATCCCCAGTACATCATTTCACTGAAAACTCTTCACTACAGACCTTTAACCACACTGCTCAAAAAAGCTGATTTTCTTTTTTGAAGTAGTGGGGGCAAGACTGAAATGAGGAAAGGAGGAGGGGAAGTTAAAATTCAATAGGACCTTTATGTAGAAAAGGGAAAAAGGTGTCCAGGTCTCTTGAACAGCAAACACCAAGACAGAATTAATATGCAAGAATTTTATTAGACAAACACCTATGAGAGGAAAATGGGAAAGGAACCATAAAAGGCTTTTAGCACCGTCAGATTATGATACAAGTCTGACTTTGAGTTAAGGAGAGGGGGAAGAGGAAGATTGTATATAAATGTCCTAGATCGCCATACAATCTAAGGAGCATTGGATAAGGCCTTCAAGGAGTCTTCAGATCAGTCGGCATCAAAGGAGGACATGTCTTCTAGAAACAGGTCTGCTTTAGAATCCCAGCTGAACTGCGGCGCTAGCTGGGAGCAGCCCCTGAGAAACATGACTTCAGTGCAAATGCAGCCATGGGTGTCAGGGCTCAGCGGCTCGGCCCTCAGTTAATTTTATTCCCTGCAATTTGAAGTCCGCAAAGCCCTTCCTCATAACTGCCACAAGCCCCAAGGTGTTTGAATTTCCAAATTCTGGTCAATCAATGGTGGAAATTTTCAAAATGGAGAATAACATGGTTAGAGTGGAATTTTGGAAGATAATATAAGCATCTCAGTTCTTGCAGATAAAAAGGATACAACACATGTGTTTGCCTATAATAAATGCCAATTAAAGGATTTTTTTCTCTAAAACTTCTGTACTTACATGAATTTGGTGAACAGCTCTTTATAAAAGCAACATTTCTTGCCTTCTAAAATCCTATTATGGCTCAAGATGCCCTAGTATTTATAACATCGATTTAGACCAGAGGTAGGGAAGCTTTTTCTGCATAGGGCCAGAGAATAACTATTGTAGGATTTGGGGGACAAATGGTGTCTATCACAATTATTCAACTCTGCCTTAATGGTGTGAAAGCAGCCATAGATAATTTGTAAATGAAGAGGCATGGTTGTATTTCAGAAAACTTTATTTACTGCAGTGGATAGAATCCTGGATTTGGCCTGAAGGCTGTAGTTTGCAGTTCTCTCACCACTGATTTAGACATTTTAAGGAATCAAATACATATACGTATAGATGGTCTGTTACATCAGACTATTCTGAAATTCAAGCCAACAAGGTACGTTAGAAGTTTCATATTTAAGGGATTGTGAAAGATAAAGCTCAATAGGTAGCCAAGGCCCAAATCCTGAGGTATTATTATGTTCATTTCTAAAGAATTTGAATTTTATCCATGGGAATTCATTACTGAGTTTTATGCAGGGAAATGACATAAACAAATGTATTTACAGATCAATTACATGAGCAGGGAGACGGACGTGCAGTTGAAAAACAAACAACCAAGAAATTGTGCAGCAACCAGGTTAGCAAAATCTGAAGGCCTCCCTCGAAAGGAACTGACCACAGTAATTAAGAGGAGGAGTGGATAAGAATGCCCTGTTGAGTGCAAGACTACCAGGGTGCAGTGAACTTGAACATAGAGAACAAGCAAGGGAAAGTGCTCTGGAAAGATCCAGAGCTTTGTTTAGACTTGAACCTCTGGGTGAATATTAGTGGCCTTTTGTAATATAGAGGACATAAGATGCATATCTGATTTAATTGTGTAACATCTGCTAAAGGACCCAAAGTTTGAGTTGCCTGTGCAATGTTGAACTGGAAACGTCTGGTAGGCTCTTGATTCTTTGGCTTCTTCACTGAAGAGAGAAGTTCTATATATGTCATAGAACAGCGGATTGAGCATGGAACTCTGAGAACACCAACATATAAGGGAAGGATGAAGGAAGATGGAAATTAGAGAAATATTTGCATTTCTGTGCTTTCTTATTACCTTTTTCATCTTCCCTTTAAAGGTTGAGGTTTTCTAGCGTCCTGTCATTCTTCCCCCTTTTTTTTTGTCACATTATGTGTTTTTCTCTAGGTGATTTTGGTTATTTATAGCTTTGGCTCCAAGTTTACGAAACTTCCAGACGCTATTTCTTTTCTGAAATTCTAACTTATATTTTCCGATTCATTATAAACAGGACCAATTCCAGACAACATTAACTTAAAATGTCTAACATTTATCTAAAATTCTTACCTGATCAATATACTCAACCTCTAAACTCTAACGGAAAGTTAACACTGTCAGTTATCTACCCAGTATACCTCCCTCATTTCTCACCTGTAGTCAATAGCCCAGCACCTTGCCTCCCTGCAGGTATGTCTTCCTCTCCACTGACATCCATGACGTCACTGTCACGTGCCTTGGACGACTGCATATCTTATCTGGATTACTCAGTCCCGGTATTTCCCAATTCCAGCCCATGTTCCACAACACTGCTGAATGAACTTATTGAAAAGAAATCTCATTGTTTTGAATATTTAGAACCATTCAGCCCTTGACATCTTCACACTCAACAATCATGTATGACACAAGATTTGACAGCAACAGTTTTTGGCCTATTTGAAGGACTGTGTTGCCTGCCATTGCAAGGGAGTTGAATAATAATTCAGACCAAAGCTGAGTGAGACAGAGAGAGACTTTCACAAAGACTTCGCTGTGTTAATTTTCCAAATCTTGTTCCTTCAATGTCATTCTCCTCTTAGCATATATTATTACATAATTCCCACATCTTTTTGATAGGATGAAATAAAAGAACTTCTCAGGAGAAGTTGTTACTATAATATCACATTTTCTTGTTTATTCCAAATATTAATAACCTGAATTCCAGACTTTACATTCCAGCCACATTTTCTTCCCACATCTTTATTTAACAATGGTGATGTCTGGTCCCAATTTGACCAGCTGGGAAGAGAAGAGACAAGGGGTAAATATAATAACATGACTTATTAGTATTCCAAGCCATTTTTTTCTTAAGGCAAAATGTTGCTTGTCTATTTACTCCTTTCTGACTACATAGCTCACTGTTAATACAATTTAAATAGTACGCCTTTAACAATAATAATAATAATAACAACAAAGCTAACAATTGCTGCTTCAATATGCCTGGCATTTTTATAAGTGCTATATATGTATTAACTCACCCAATCTCTGAACCCAAACCAGGAGGTAATTACTATTATTGTCCTTGTTTAGAGATGAAGAAACAGACATGAACTTGCTTGGGGTCGTGGCATGTATAACTGGTTGGACTGGATATGTACCACATAGTCTGATTTTGGAATTCAAGTTCTTCTCCATTACTCAGTACTGCTTCTCTTAACCATGTGCTGTGCTAAAGTCATATGATTGACAATGCAAACTGATATTATTCTTGCCACTCCTATCACTTCTTGAATAAAATATAAACTTGTCAGCTTGGAATACAAAGAAGTCCACATATTTCTGCATCATATTTTGCCTCCGATCCCCCCCAAGGGTTCTTCTGACGGAGTCTGAGCACCTGCTGCTTTCACTGACCTGCATACTCTCTACATGATTCAACTCCTAACCTCATAACTGGGATTACAACCAGATACACGAAGTTTATTGGTATCATTGTCTTCTCTAAAACATGAATTACTAAATTTCAGAGTGCCGTCTCGATTACATTTGCATTCTCAAAAACCTAATAGGAACTCTGAAGATGCACAGATAAATAAAAAATCAAAGAGTATATCATCATCCCTAATTATTTAAAGCCTTAATTCTTAAATGAACATGTTTGGTTGTGTTTTTCATTTATAAATGCTTAATTAAAGAAAATACCACACGTTTGGTGTTTTTGTACGTCCTGTAATCCCAAACTATGGAACTACATGTCACTTTTTATTATGGTTTGACAATATTTATTTATGTCTATTCAACTTTATTCCACACATAAAAAAAAAAATAAGGTGGCCCTCTTGATTACATCATCCCTGCATTTTTTTTACTGGGAGGATTTATTGTCATAATCCCTAAGGCAGCCTTTAGGAAACAGGCTGTTTTTAAAGAAATTTTTATTATTATTTTCTTAGTTCAGCATATTATGGGGGTACAAATGTTTAGGTTACATATATTGTCATTGCCCCACCCAAGTCAGACCTTCAAGCATGTCCATCCACCAGACAGTGTGCACCGCACCCATTAGGTGTGAATATACCACATCCTCTCCTCCCCCCTCCCACCTGCCTGACACACGATGAATGTTACTACTACATGTGCATGTAAGTGTTGATCAGTTAATACCAATTTAATGGCGAGTGTATGTGGTGCTTGTTTTTCCATTCTTGTGATACTTCACTTAGTAGAATGGGCTCCAGCTCTATCCAGGATAATACAAGAGGCGCTAGATCACCACTGTTTTTTGTGGCTCCACGGTATACATATACCACATCTTATTAATCCACTCATATATGTTTCCACATCTTTGCAATTGTGAATTGTGCTGCTATAAACATTTGAGTACAGATGTCTTTTTTATAGAATGTCTTTTTTTCCTTTGGGTAGATGCCCAGTAATGGGATTGTTGGATCAAATGGTAGTTCTATTTGTAGCTCTTTGAGGTATCTCCATATTACTTTCCACAGAGGTTGTACTAGTTTGCAGTCCCACCAGCAGTGTATGAGTGTTCCTATCTTTTCACATTCATGCCACCATTTATTGTTTTGGGATTTTTTGATAAAGGCCACTCTCACTGGAGATAAGTGATATCCCATTGTGGTTTTGATTTGCATTTCCCTGATGATTAGAGATGTTGAGCATTTTTTCATATGTTTGCTGGCCATTATTCTGTCTTCTTTTGAAAAGTTTCTGTTCATGTCATTTGCCCACTTTTTGATGGGATTGTTTGATACTTTCTTGCTGATTTTCCTGAGTTCTATGTAGATTCCAGTTATCAGCCCTTTATTGGATATGCAGCTTGTGAATATTTTCTCCCATTATGTAGGTTGTCTGTTTGCTCTCATGATAGTTTCCTTGGCTGTGCAGATGCTTTTTAACTTGATCAGGTCCCATTTATTTATTTTTGTTGCTGCTGTGATTACCTTTGGGAGCTTTTTCATAAATTCTTTGCCTAGGCCAATGTCTACAAGAGTTTTTCCAACATTTTCTTCTAGAATTCTTATAGTTTCATGCCTTAGGTTTAAGTCTGTTATCCACCGTGAGTTGATTTTTTTTGAGGGGTGAGAGGTGTGGATCCTGTTTCGGTCTTGAAAATTTTTATTAATTCTTTCTTTTTTAATTCCTCTGCACAATTAGTTACATTTCAGAAAAACATTGTGGGGTGTTTTATGTATGCATTATTTGAAAATTTATGATTTTTGTCTACAAAGTAGCAAAACGGAGCAGAAAAGAAATCACTAGGCTGGTTTTGAACTTGTTTAGCGCATGCATTTCCTAATTTAATATACATTTACAAAACATTTTTTGTGTGTTAAACCTGTGTTCAGGAAGTTTAAAATTTAGTGGAAGACATAGACACTCATTTAATAATGTATCTAAACCACAAGTCTTTATTCTGTGTCTAAAATATACTTCACATATTCTACCCACAAGAACAATGAACTGTAATATAATAACTATTGTAAGTTTTCTGAGGAGGTTATATATTATAAGTAGAGATGAGTTTGGTATAGTATGTGGTTATAGTTCAGGGGTGAGACACTTCCCTGCTATGGGAGAGAAGGTAGAAAAATCAGAAGTAATTTCTCAAAGAACATCAGAATTTAAAGGGTGAATCCTTATTCATATGACCTTGGACTGAACCATTTGAGCCAGATAAATTCATCTGAAAAAGGATAAGATTTAATCAGAAACCATATGACTTCTCTTCTGGATTTAAAATATAAGTTTTATAAATTTATGAAAAAAAAGAGAATATAACAAATGGAAATCAAGAACAATATTTTCCCTTAGGTTTAAGATTTGAAAAAAAAGAGTCTGGGATTGAACTACAGAGTGCCTCAAATGCCAAATCTATGCCTTTCATATATACCACTGGTTACCAAAGTATTTCAAAATCTCTTCATCATTAAAAAAATTGAATATACCCCAATGTATAAATATCTATTCATTTATGAATTATAAACATGAAATAAATACTTTCGATCTCATATATGTGCTTACAGAGTCTGGACAAATAGGGAATACTTTCTAACACATTTTATTAACCTGATATCCGAACACCTCAAGAAAAATATAAGAAAGGAAAATTATGGAACAATCTTAATCAAAAAAATAGCTGACAAAATTTTAAACAAAATGTTAATGAACTGGATCTAGCAATACATTTTAAAATATGGTAAAGTTAATTTAAACTGAGAAATGTTACTTTGATTTAATATTAGAAAAATCAAGTAATATGATTCACCACATTAAAGAATCAAGAGAGAAAAACTATGGCTTCATCTCAATAGATGTAGAAAAGGCAGCTGATAAAATTTGAAAGCCCACTAATAATTTAGAAAACCTTTAAACTCCTTTTTAGTAAACTCAAAATAGAAAACATTTTTCATCTGATAAAAGATATCTAAAAAATTGCCCAAAGGCAGACTTTATAATAAACGATAAGGTGGTTTCTTTATAATTGAGAAAAATACAGTGGTGTTCATTATATCCTAGCTTATTGAATAATATATTAGAAGTCATGGCTATTGCTCTATGGTCCTTGTGTTTGTATGTTTTCATAAAATCTAACAAACTTACTCTAAATTTTTAGCAAAGAGCAAATAACAAAAAATTTAAAAAAGCAGCCAGGTAGAAGGCTATATCAAATAGCATAAAGTATTAATATTGTGTGAGATTAGCACTTACGCCAAAACTATAGCATAAGAGCCCCCCAAAGACTTACTATACATATTTGGAAACTTCATTTATAAAGCTGCTAAACTGGTATTGAAGACCATTGGGAAAGGTGTGGATTTCTTAATAAGTGTTGTTTAAGTAATTAGTTATCTACTTGGCAAATAAAGAAATTAAAATGTGACACCTACCTGATAGCCTGGTCCTTCACACAAGCCCTATCAACCTCTATCATTCATCCTCTCTTCTTCAACAATCCCTTCTTCCAGGCCATAGAATCTTAGTTATTTCAGAAGGTAAGGTAGGCTTTCTTCTGAAATTGGTAAATCGAGAGCTTTTAAAATTCTATTGTCTCTGCCATTAATTTACAATCAATTTTAAGAAAATAAAAACAATCATCATTCTTCTCTGGTACAGCTGTGACATCCATTCGTTGAGGCGGGAGAAAGAAAATCATACAGGAGACTATGTCTGTGACATGGGGCAGGGCATAAGATTAAAAAAAAAATTAGGAATAAAACTACATTGGCTATTATATGTCCAGAAAAAAACTGAAGATACGAACACCATTTGGAAAATGATTACAATCCCCATTTGTGAAGGATGAGGTTCATGCTTTGGGTTAGGGACAGTGGAAACAGGGAAGAACAAACTTATTCAAGTAAAACTATGCAGTAAGGATCACTGCCATGTAATGTAGGTAGCAGTGGGAGATGGGAAAGTCACCAAGATTTTGAATGTTGGTTCCATTTAGACTCATCTCATTAGCGATGCAAGTGGAATCGATGGTTGTCTCAATGGGAAGTAGCTTTAGTGGTAAAGACGATGTTAAGTGTTAAAGAGTAATACTGAATGCAAGCAGAAATACCCCAAAAAACTTTAGAAAAGTAAGGTTGAAACCCAGACTTGAAGTTGGAGTTCGAGATAAAAATCCATGAAGAATTAGTGATTTACTTGATTACTATGTTCAGTAAACACTGGTCAATTTCAGGAAGAT
>RJWJ010021972.1:0-27423 GCA_004363605.1 Indri indri | reverse complement strand
GAGCTTCAAGTGTGTCCATCCCCCGGATGGTGCCTTTGCCCACTTTTTAATGGGGCCGTATGATTTTTCTTCTTGCTAATTTGCCTGAGTTCTTCATAGATTCTAGTTATCAGCCCTTTATCAGAAGTATAACATGCAAATATTTTCTCTATTCTGTAGGTTGTCTATTCACTCTAATGATTGTTTCCTTGAAGAAGCTTTTTAATTTGATCAGGTCCCATTTATTTATTTTTATTTTTGCTGTGATTGCTTTTGGGGTCTTCTTCATAAATTCTTTGCCTAGCCCAATGTCTATGAGAGTTTTTCAAACTTTTTCTTCTAGAATTCTTATGGTTTTATGCCTTAGATTTAAGTCTCTTATCCATTGTGAGTTGATTTTTGTGAGAGGTGAGGGATGCATATCCTGTTTCAGTCCTCCACATGTGGCTATCCAATTTTCTCAGCACCATTTATTGAATAGGGATTCTTTTCTCCAGTGTATGTTTTTTGTCTGTTTTGTCAAAGATCAGATGGCTTTATATCTGTGTTCTCTGTTCTGTTCCATTGGTCTATGTCCCTGTTCTTTTGCCAGCACCATGCTGTTTTGGTTACTATAGCCTTGTAATACAGCTTGAAGTCTGGTAAATTGTTTCTTCCAAATATTTTCTTTTTGCTTAAGGTGGCTTTGACTATATCGGGTGTTCTGTTGTTCCATACGAAGCATAGAATTATTTTTTCTAGATCAGTGAAAAATGACATTGGTATTTTAATGGGGATTGCATTGAATCTGTAGCTCACTTTGGGTAGTACAGACATTTTAACAATGTTGATTCTGACGATCCGTGAGCATGGTATGTTTTTCCATCTGTTTATGTTGTCTGCTATTAATATTTCCTTCCTCAGTGTTTCATAGTTCTCCCTGTAGAGGACTTTTACCTGCTTAGTTAAATATATTCCTAGGTATTTTATTTTCTTTTTTGCTATTATGAAAGGTATTGAGTCTTTGATTTGGTTCTCAGCTTGATTGTTATTGCCATATATGAATGCTACTGATTTGCGTACATTGATTTTGTAACCTGAGAATTTGCTGAATTTATTTATTAATTCCAGGAGTCTCTTGGTGGAATCTTTAGGATTTTCTAGATATAAGATCATATCATCAACAAAAAATGATAGTTTGACCTCCTCTTTCCCCATTTGGATACCCTTGATTTTCTTCTTTTGCCTGATTGCCCTGGCCAGGACTTCCAGCACCATGTTGAATAGAAGTGGTGACGGCAGGCATCCTTGCCTTGTTCCAATTCTGAGTTGGAATGCTTTCAACTTTTCCCAATTCAGCATGATGTTGGCTGTGGGTTTGTCATATATGGCTTTTATAATTTTGAGATATGATCCTCCTATGCCTAGTTTGTTGAGGGTTTTTATCATGAAAGCATTTTGGACTTTGTTGAATGCTTTTTCTGAATCTGTTGAAATATTCATAGGGTCTTTATTTTTGCTTCTGTTTATGTGATGAATCACATTTATTGATTTATGTATGTTGAACCATCCTTGCATCCCTGGGATGAAGCCCACTGGGTCATAGTGGATTATTTTTTGATGTGCTGTTGAATTTGGTTTGCTAGTATTTTGTTGAGGATTTTTGTATCTATATTCACAAGGGATATCGGTCTGTAGTTTTCTTTATTTTGCTGTGTCCTTTCCTGGATTTGGTATCAAGGTATCCTTTCCACTATTTCACTTCACAGAATGAGTTGGGGAGGATTCCCTCCTCAATGTTATGGAATAATTTCTGCAGTGTGGGTACCAGTTCTTCTTTGTAGGTCCCATAGAATTCAGCTGTGAATTCATCTAGGCAGTGGTCACGGGTTCCCGGGCTGTGTGTGTTTGCTTGAACCAGGTCCCAATGTAATGACAGCTGGAGGTTGTTGGGTCCCTGGGGGGTGTTGGACCTTGGAGCAGTTCTGCTGGCCCTGTGGCAGTGGTGGAGATTCTGGGGTGGGGTCTTTGGGTCCAGGTGCAGCACTGGAATCTCAGGGGTAGTGTCCCAGTCCCGGTGGGAGCTCTGGAGCCACAGGGGCAGAGCCTGGGGCTCAGGTATGAGAACCTCAGAGCTGGGACTGGGAGGAACCAGAAGCAATACTTCTGAGCAGGGCCTCAGAGCCAGAAGCAGGGTCCTGCCTGCAGGGGGACTGATCTGACCTGGAGGGTAGAGGCAGGGTTGAGCAGGTGGTGAGCTTTTCCATAGGCAACAAAATACTAGCAAACCAAATTCAACAGCACATCAAAAAAAATCCACTGTGATCCAGTGGGCTTCATCCCAGGGATGCAAGGATGGTTCAACATAGCTTTTCCATAGGCATCCAGTGGATACCTAGTTCTGTAAGCAGGGGTTGATTTCAACAGCCCAGGGACTTCAGAGATCTCCCTAGCTTCCCCACAACCCCAGGACCCACTGAAGCAGTCATCCACAGCTTCCAGGTCAGAGTCCGTAGTGCCCCACTCAATTCCTCTGCTCAGATCCTGCTGCTCTAGAGGGGATGAGTGCTTGGCTTCCAGTCACAGGGTACAGCTCAGAGGAACCTCCACTTAGTCCACTCCCTCCCCAGCCCTGTGGGGGCAATGTGAAGGCTACAGCTGCAAAGCCAAGTCCCATGCTGATCTGGCACCATGCTCCTGTGAGCACAGGGTGGTGTCAGCTGCAGAAACCTAAGATCAGCTGCTCACTAGATCCTTATTGTGCCTGTTGTCTGGTGCGATGTCTCTGCCCAGACTACAGGCAGGTCCCCGGTCCATCAAGACATAGGTCTTTGGCATTGGAGGGACACCTCTCACAACTCAGACACAGTGTATGCGGGGCGAATGCAGCACCCCAGTGCTCTATCCTCCTAATCTTCCCTGTGTGTAGAAGCCTCCCCACAGATACCTTCGATGTTGTCAAATGTATCATCCAGTCACCTTCTCCACTCTGAGTGTCCTACCTTGCTTCTCTGCGATTTCATGGTGTTTCTTCCAAGAAGAGCTCTCTGTAGGTAGGCATCTGTCTATAATTTACACTGCTTTCCATGAGAGTGGCATGCTCACCAGCTGATTCTAGTCTGCCATCTTCCTCTGTACTCTTTGAATCCATTTTTTTTTTGTAAACCTAAAACCACTTCCTTTCAACTGGCATCTTTCCCTTTGAGCCCATGGGTGACAAGCTTCTCTCGAGGTCTCTTTCTGATAGTGGCTTCAGGATTCTTCCGACAGTGGCAGCTGGACCCCGTACCATCTCCTGCTGGCGGCTGCAGGGGAAACTTTCCCTGGGCAGAGAGGCGCTCTTGCAACTTGCTTGGCGCTGGCTGCCTTTCCAGCGGTGGCATGAGATGGTGCCTGTGGCGGCGCTCAGTCGTGGCTCAGGGTCTGGGCCAGGGCGTGGGCTCATGCAGCCTCGCCTGGCTCCTCTGTGGATCCCTGGCGCTTCATCTGCCCCATAGCCAGGAGTCCTTGAGACGCTGGCGGCAGCCTCTCTGCCAGGCTCCAAGCCTCTTGGGAGTTGATTTCTGGCAAAATCTTGCTCTTTGTTCTGTTCTACTTCTTCCTGTGGAATCTCCAGTGGATGCTGGCCCCATCTATCTTCTGATTTCTGTCTTGGCTAAGAAGGTCTCCCTTACCTCACAGTTGTGTGCAGTCTACAAGTTCTTTTCTAATATGTTTTTATGTAAAACTAAAATAATTCGGAAATTATTCATGCACATTGTATGAAATGGATGTAAACAGTTTTGTATTATGGATAGATAGCCACCTCTGACAGACACATTTACTAAGTAAGTTATTCCTTTTTCACAGAAGAGAAATAACATCTTTGCGACATAGTTTGGGAACTCTGTCTAGGTTTATTTCATGTTAATTTGCCCTTTTCTGTACAAAATGTATTATTTTTTTCTAATACCTAGTAAAAGAAGTCCTCAAAATGTTTTAACTGGTCATCATTTTCATCCTTTTATTGTCTATTCTCAAGAATTTATTCTTCCATTTGAATATCAATAATTTTTTTATCATATTATAGAAAAAACATTAGTATTCTAATTAAAATCTCATCAGTTGCACATACTTATTTGAGGAAAATTTATTTTTTGTTGTAAGTATTTTCAACCATAAACAGAAATTGTTTCTCGATCTCTTAATATATTGTTTTATGTCTTTCAAAAAAATATTAATTTTTCATATAAAATTTGCCTCTAATAATTTTAGAGATTTGTCACCATTTTGAGTTAGTATGTTTTCCTATTTCTATGATATGAGAAGCAATTTCTAGTATAGGAAAAGCTGTTGAGTTTTGTATACTTATCTTGTACTCAGAGTATAGCAGATACTAAGTTGAGTCATTTCAGATTTGTTTCAATACCCTTCTAGAGTTTAAAGTCTATAAAGCTAAAAAGCATAGCCTCCATGATTTAGTTCTGATTAATCAGATGAATTTTGCTTATATAAATCCTGGCAGAGAGAGAAATGATTTTTAAGCAGCAACTACAGCAACTGCATGCTAATTCAGCATTTAGCTTCCAGATTGAGCAGATGTTGTTACAATGGAGACAGGTGTCTAGAAGTCCTGCACTCAGCAGTAACAACAATAGCTTCCAATTCATCAACTTCCTGCAATGCTGTCATCAGTTTTTTACAACTGAGACAGAAGCAAAACTATTCTCGGTACAAGAATTTTCATCCAAGAATCTGAGCATAAAGCCTCTTCTTTTAACCCTTCTCACAATTATTACTTAGTACAATATTTACTCTTTTAAATTGTTTTTTCTTAAAGTACAGTGGATTCTATTTTCTGCAAGTGAACATTAATAGACACATCATCCACATTACAAAATTCCCTTTTTAATTCTTATTAGTTCTCATAGTTTTGTTTTTACAGTCTCTTGGATTTTCTAGGCAAATAAACATATCAACATCAATATATATAATTTACTGTTATTTTTCTAGTGTCTATACAGTAATTTCATTTTTGTTGTCGTTTTAAAAATGCAACCACTCACAATAATTCAAGAATGCATATAAACAAATGGGTAAGAATTAAACACATTGGAAGAGGTGCCTGTGGGCAGCAGAGTGGACTATGGGTTTAAAAGGAAACCAGTGATACAGGAGTGGAGCCTTTCAATGCACAATGGTGATGTGTTATGAACTAAGAAATTGTTCAGTTCAATTCTCTGTGCATGAGTTAATAATAAATCCACCTATAAGTACATACTGTCCAAGCAAATATCACACTAGGGTTAAACAGGCAAGGAAGACTTTATTCAAGACTATTGCAATAGGGGAGAGACACTGAACTCAACTCCTCTTAAACAAAAGGCAGGGGAGTTGTTAAACATTGATGTGAGCTAGTAGAAAACTAGAGGACAATAGCAGGGATGTTGATCAATGGCTTGTGTCCAGCACACTGAGCTATTCCTGAGTTTGAAATGTCTTTATCTATGATTAGGCCATCGCTGCTTGCTAATTGGTGCCCATCTAAGTTAGGCTCCTATCCTCCCATAGAGACTGGGAGATAGGGATGCTTTCTCTTTCAATGTTTGCATTTTAAAGAGATGGTTCCAGGATCCTTGAAAAAGACATTTCCTGGGTTGTAAAACTGACAAGAGGATAGGAGAATATTTACATACATTTCAAAGAAGCAGAGAAAGAATTTACAATTTCCAGTTTTCTAAAGTAAATGCTCTAAGAAAAGGGAGGCCAGGGACCTATACTTGGGAAGAAACCTGCCTAAAGTTTAATCAAACTGAGGGGAATGTTAAGGCTATCTTAGTCAATGCGTATATATCTATAAGGACATTTTTAAGATAATGAAGTGAAAATTTGCTTCTGGTCGAACTCCAAGGGATTCAAGGGATCAGCTCAGCTGCCCACCTATTAGCTATTTAAATCTAGCTGCTCTTCTGAATGGTTAGATCTGAGAAGTCTTTATCTACATAACACCCTTAGAAAATATTTAGAACAACAAGGGAAAATAGTGAAAAAACAACCATGGAATTGTATTTGAAATAGTCTGAATAATTTCTCAAATATTTATGTGTTGAGAATCAGAACTTCTCAAATTGTATTTCTCTTTTCCTTGGATTCAGAACAGCACAAGATTAGAAGAATTTAGAAAAAGGTTTTGAAATCTTAGTCTGGAAGTCACCTGGCACATGATCTAATACATTTCTTTTTTCTAATACTGGCACCTAGATAGACAAAAGAAGTCTCTTCCTAGCAAAAGATAGTTGATCTTTTCCTCCTGCATGAAGGCTTATCGAAACATTCATTTAACAAGTCAGAGCACCTGGAAGCTCTCTCCATTGGGGAAGATGAGAGCTAGGTCTGCCCTGCTATCCCTTACCAGCTCCTGGGCCACTTATCAGTTCTCTTCATCCCTTCCTCCCTGTGTCTCCCTTGCTCTGTACTTCCTTTGTCTTTAGGCTCTCCTGCAACTTTCTTCTCACAGTGGGGTCATCCTCCCTTCACCCGTCTTCATTTCTCCCTCCTTGATCTTGTTTTTATTTTATTTTTTTTTTGAGACAGAGTCTCACTCTGTTGCCCTGGCTAGAGTGCCGTGGTATCAGCCTAGCTCACAGAAACCTCAAACTCCTGGGCTCAAGCAATCCTCCTGCCTCAGCCTCCTGAGTAGCTGGGACTACCGGCACGCACCACTGTGCCTGGCTAATTTTTTCTGTTTTCAGTTGTTTGGCTAATTTCTTTCTGTTTATAGTAGAGATGGGTTCTCGCTCTTGCTCAGGCTGGTCTTGAACTCCTGAGCTCAAGCAATCCTCCCACCTCGGCCTCCCAAGTGCTAGGATTACAGGCTTGAGCCACTGCGCCTGGCCTTGTTTTTATTTCTTTGTTTACTAACAGGTTCTGCTCTTCTGTCAGAATTAACTCTTCTCCTTTTCCTTGGGAATATTGAGGGGTTAAAATGAAGGCAAAAATAATATAGAAGTCTAATCATAACCATTGACTAATGTGTGCCAAACACTGAGCATATGTTATCTAAATAAATTCTTAAAACCACATAAGAAAGATGTCGTTACACGCCATTTTATGGCTGGGAAAATTCAGATAAGGAAGGCTTAAAACCCTTCCAAAGATCTAGAGCTAGCAAGAAACAGAACTTGGACTTTATGACCTAATCCGGGTATGTCTTCAAGAGCTCACATAAGTGGAATCATGCAGTATTTGTCCTTCTGTGACTGGCTTATTTCACTTAATATAATGTCATCCATGTTGTTGCACATGGTAGGATTTCCTTCTTTTTAAGGCTGAATAATATTCTATGTTATTTACATTTTCTTTATCCATTTATCTGTCAATGGACACTAAAAACCTCTGTACAAAAAAAGAAACAATCAACAGAATAAAAAGGCACCTACAGAATGGGAGAAAATATTTGCAAACCATATATCTAATAAGGAGTTAAGTTCCAAAATATGTAAGTAACTTCTACAACTCAATAGCAAAAAAACCTAATAATCCAATTAAATCCGGGCAAAGGACTTGAATAGATATTTCTCCTAAGAAGGTATACACATGGCTAGGTATATGAAAAGATTCTCAATATCATTAACTATCAGTAAAATGACAATCAAAACTACAATAAGGTATCACTTCACCCCTGTTAGGGTAGCTATGATCAAAAAAAAAAAAAAAAAGGTAAGTGTTGGTGAGGATGTGGAAAAAAGGGAATCTCTTGTCCATTGTTGGTGAGAATGCAAAAGGGTGCAGCTACTATGTAAAACAGTATGAAGGTTCCACAAGAGATTAAAAATAGAACTACCATATGACCCAGCAATTCCACTTCTGGGTATATAATCCAAAGGAAATGAAATCAGGATCTCGAAAAGATATCTGCACTCCCATGTTCATTACAGCATCATCCACAATATCCAAGATGTGTTCTGTACATTTTACAACAATCTTATTTATTCATTATAACAACCCTGTAAGGTAAGGAGTCCTTCTCTACAAATGAAGAAACAGAGGCCATTAACTTGCCTAAGGCCACTTAGCTACTGAGTGGCAGAGTCAGGATTGACACCTAAGACTTCTGCACTTTACAAAGGCCTCCACATGTTTATCTCTCTTGCTCTTGCTCTCTTGCTCTTGTAGAATTTTTTAATCATCTGATCATTTGCAGTAAATTGGAAAAAATATATTTAGAGTTTTTGGTTTTAAAATGGCATGAGGAAGAAAAAGCTCAAGAGAAAGAATTGGACAGAATATTAGAGGAAGAGAAGGAAAAGAAGTTGGCTGAGAAGGAGAAGGAGCTGAGACTTGAAAAGGAGGCAAGGCAACAACTTGTGAATGAGGTCATATGTACAAGAAAACTTCAAGAAAAGTTGCAGCAAAAAGCTAAACAACAGGAAGAACTTGCTACGGAACAGGAACGCATGAATGAAGGTCTTAAAGAGCTTAACTGTGAAGAGAAGGAGAATTTTGCAAGATGCCAAGATTTAGCCCAGGAGTGCAGGAAGCAACTTGAGATGCAAATAGCCTACCCGCACCAGGCTGGAGAAGCAGAGAAGGAAGAGAAACATCGAGAGTTTGAAGCAGGGTTAGCAGCAAACAAGATCTGTCTGGACAAGATCCAGGAGATCCTGTCCACCCATCAAGTGCTGCCCCGGAACATCCATCCCATGCGGAAAGCATGCCCCAATGAGCTTCCACCATAGTTTCATGAACATCAGTATATCTTTTCTCGGTCTTTTAATTTTTTAAATTACGGTATGCTTGTATGTTCCTTTTAATTCATGCGTAAACTGCTTTTTTTTTTCCTTTGAGTTTATGTAATTAGTTGTACATAGTTTTCTTCCTTCAAATAAACTTGTTCCTTTTTTGGATTTCATAGATGTATGAATCCAAAAAATAAAATAAAATAAAATGGCATACTAAACATACAATACGGTATCTCTTCTGAGACCCAAACCTCATAAAAATATACCTACAATCATTAAGACCATGTAGCACTACTGTAAGATCAGACAAATCAAGGAATAGAATAAGAAACCTAGAAATAAAAACTAGTAAATATAAAAATTTAGAACAAGTTTATAAGCCCTCATTTTTAATGCCAAAATCTCCACAAAGCTCTGAAAAGCAAACATTTTTTTTTTCCACAACTAATTTGGAGGCAAAACTGGAAGTTAATTAACATGAGGCTATTTGTAGGCTTAGTAGTACTTAGGACTACTCAGAAGTTTCATTACAGAAATAGTAATGTGTTCAATTACAGGCATGTTACATAATATGTGTTATATTCCATTTGTATCTTTTCTGAAGGATTGGGACCAATCTCAGAAATGGATTAAAATATAGATGGATGAAAGTAAAATTTTCACAAACTTGTACTTTGCATCTTCAACAGAAGGATATCTAATCTTAGTGTTTTCATATGCAGAGGCCTTTATTACTTCCTTTATTATTCAAGGAAAGTCTCCAAACTCGATTACATTTTTAAGTCTTCTTCTGGAACAGAGGAGGTTATCAACTGTTCCTGATCTATTCTATTTTTTGTTTCTTTTTTGTTTGTTTGTTTGTTTTTTGATACAGGGTCTCACTCCATGGCCCAGTCTAGAATGCAGTGGAGTGATCATAGCTCACTGCCACCTCAAACTCCTGGGCTCAAGTGATTCACCTGTCTCAGCCTCCTGAGTAGTGGGACTACAGGTGTGTGCCACTATGCTATGCTAATTTTTCCATTTTTTGTAGAGACAGAGTCTCACTCTTGCTCATCTATTTTAAATGGAGAAACATAAGTAGTTTCTACAAATAAGTTGAGACTTTCCAGTCTCAACGGAAGAGAAATACAATGAAAGAGAAAGAGCATAGCTGATTTAGGGAGATGCTCAAGGAAAATGGTGTTCTTTTAGGTGCTTACTCAACATCCCCCCTCAGAGCCCACCTTGCACACGATTGCCAACAAATTGGCGAAGAAAGAAATAAAAGCCACACGAACTGGCCATATGAGTTCCTCAGGACTGAGGGAGACAAAAGAAGAGAAAAATGATAATAAATACTATATTCTCTTAGCTGGGACCAAAAGACTCAAAACAACATCAGTTGGATGCCAGAACACTTCAGCCTTTACCCAGATGTGGCCTTGAAGTGAATTGCTTTGAGTCTGAGCCTGACTGCAGACACAGCATTGATTGGGAACTAAGGCTTTGTGTGGACTGCAGCTGGAGTCCTGTGTGGAAGACCTCTACTGCTGGAGAGACTTTCTTGCGCTTGTCAGAGGCGGTTGACTGCCTGGCTCCATGCACAGTGTGTGTTTTCAACCCAGGACAGCCCTGTTCAGTAAGGAGGTGAGTGAGCCACAGATACCTCTAACAGGGAGGGATCTGAATGGTCATCAGTTATAAATTTCTTATTAGAACTAGAATCTGGAGCTAGGATGTATAAGAGTATTGCTCGATGTCACAAAACTAAGTATTAGTAGTAACCATCCTGTAAGTTTGAGCTCTCTACCCACTTGCTCATTTGGAATTTTTCTGTTCTGTTTCTTCATGTACCAGGATCTGGATTTTTTAAAAAAACAGATAAATGGAGAGCCATGATGGGTGATTATAGTGTAGGAGGTGGCACTGGGGAGAGATCTGCACACTGGACTAGCCTCTCAGTGCCTGTGGTGGCTCCTGAATCATTGGGGCAGCACATTTGGGCTCCATGGAGCACACTTGGAAAACTCACTAGAGTCTGGGATCCTGGAAGTGTTCTAGAGTTCCCTGAAGTCAATGCTCTGATGCCAGATGGGATCAAAATATAGCACAGTAGCTTTTGGAAGAGTGTGATGTGGAGTGTGAAAGATCAAAAATAAAAAGTTAAATTTGCTATTGTTTTCAGGAAGGGGAAAAAAGAAGAGAATGGTATTTTGTATGAGTAAATCCCCATCCTTCATGCCTACAATTACTTACTTGGTGCATCGCCACCAGGATTTCTTTGGATGCTTCAGGTAGGAAAACAGGTGAGGGAAAACTAGAAGGGCCAACTCTGATACCCATCTTCCCTGCCCCTGGAGAGTTCCATTTCTTTCAGCCTGGATTGTTCTCAGTCCTCAATCTGGCTTTTCCTTTGTCTTCTCTTCCTGGAATTTTCCATGACCCAGAAGTCCCCATCTCTTTTCCAAGATGCCCATATCTTTATGACTACTGGGACATCCCGGGGAAGAAGTCTCAGACATAGTCTGTGGCTCAAATTCCCAGGGCCATCTCATATGCCTGGGCTCCCAGATCTCCCTAGGAAAATGCTAATCTCTACACCAAGAGAGATGTTCTCATAAGCATACTTTTGCAGTATTGCAAAGTATTAGAAACATGAGATTTGGAGTCAAAGGGCCTTGGGTCTGAGTCCCAGCTCTACTACTTCGTAATAGTATCTGTGACTAGGTATGCCACTTAACCTTTCTGACTCACAGAAATGGGTTCAGTAATACTTATGTTAGCAGTTTTTGTGAGGATTAAAGGAGATTGAGAGCATTCAGACCTTGTTAATGTCTGACATATACTATGCATCAAATAAATGATAGTTATTATTACCTGAATATGTAAGTAGGTGGGAACAGGAAGGAGGACAAGAAAGGAGGATGTGTGAAATGAGGTTTGGAGAGGGAGGAAAAGAAGAAAAAGAAGTAAGGTTTTTTTTCTGATGGAATAACAATATAAAATAAAAGCAGCGAGTCAGTGTGTCCTGGCAAGGGAGGGAAGAGTGAATGTCTGGAGAGAACAAATGATGATAAGACTTGGAAGTCAGACTGAGAGGGACCAGGAGCCAGAAAACACTTTTCCTTTTTTTAAAAAAATACATTCACTGAAAACATAATTTTACAACATAGGTGAAATATTCTATGGGGAAAGTTATGCATAAACTTGACATCCAACAGATCCCAAGTTTTTATTTTACCCATATCCTATTTCAGTCTTCTGCATAATATATGGAGTTTTTTTAAAACTTTCATAAAGTATTGCATAGATTATAAAGACTTTTATTACATTTAACCTAATTTTATCCCTATTTTCCACTTGAGACAATTACATCTTGAAAAGTTTTTGTAGCCTCTTTAAGATAATCAGCAAGGGCCTTCTAATTCTGAGTCTTGTGCTCATTTTACTACCATAGCCGGTGCTGTAGAACCTTAAGGCATGTTGCAAACTCACAGGACCAGTTCACACCAGGCTCAGTAAAAAACTCCTTAAATCCACAAATATCTATTGCCCTTTCATGGAGCACTGGAAAGAGATTTGTTTGCCTAGAAAAGTCTTTATCTTTCCTTCATTTTGGAATGACAGCTTTGCCAGTTATTCTTGTTTGACAGGTTTTTTTTCCCCCTTCATTGCTTTGAATACATTATCCCACTCTCTTCTGGCCTATGAGGTTTCTTGTGCAAAGTCCACTGTTTGCCTTATTGCGACTCCTTTGTATGTGATGTGCTTCTTTTCTCTTGCTGCTTTGAGGATCTGTTCTTTGTCTTTGGTATTTGACAATTTAGTTATAATATGTCTTGGTGTAATCTTGTTTGGATTGAATCTGACTGGAGACTTTTGACCATGGTACCTAGATATTTATATCTTTTCCCAGATTTGAAAAGTTTTCTTCTATTATTGCTTTAAATAATCTTTCTTCCCCTTTTCTCTCTTCTCCTTCTTATATTCCAATACTTTGAATATCTGCTCTTATGATGCTGTCCCATAAGTCCCATAAACTTTCTTGATTCCTGTTTATCCCTTTTACTTTTTTTCTTCTCTGACTATATCTTTTCAAATAATCTGTCTCTGAGTTCACAGATTCTTTCTTCTGCTTGGTCAGTTCTGCTGTTGATGCTCTCTATTGCATTTTTTGTTTCATTCCTTGTATTTTTTAGCTCCAGAATTTGTCTGATTTTCTAAGTATAATTTCAATCACTCTGTTAATTTCTAATTTTGGTCATTTTTTTTGTTTTCCCGATTTCATTAAATTGTTTATATTTTATTGAAGTTCACTGAGATTCCTTAAAACAATTATTTTGAATTCTCCATCAGCCATTTCATAAATCTTCATTTCTTTATGGTCAGTTACTGGTGTTTTATTTTGTTACTTTGGTGTTGTCATGTTACTTTGATTGTTCTTGATTGTTGTGGTCATATATTGGTGTCTTCACATTTGGGGCCATTCCAGCACTGGAGCCAGTCAGTAGCCTGAGGTCACTGGGACTTCTTTCAGCCTTTGCAGACTGGGTTTGTCTGGGAAATCCCTTCACCAGCCCACCCATACAGAGATTCTGAGCAGATGTCTGGCATGGGTCCACTGGTAGGCTTGCTACAAGAGTACTTGGGCAGGCTGGCCTGGTGCCTGGGTGAGTAGGTGGATGAGCGTGGTGCCTGGGTCTCCCAGGTTGGATCACCCACTGGGGTGGACCTTTTGATTGGGTCTGTGGGGGTGGGTCTGGAGCCTGGGTTCCTGAGGGCAGGCCTAAAGCTTGTATCCAAGGGGCCTTGCTTGAAGCTTTGGTCCACATGGACTGATCAAAGGTGTTGGTGGGTTTTGAGACTGAGTCTTCAGGGGTCATCCAGGCACTGTGATGGGCCTGCCACCTAGGTCCACTGGGACAGGCTGTTAGCCTGAGCCGATGGGGGTGGGCCTGGGTCCCGGGTTCCCAGGGGCTGGGCTGGAGCCTTGGTCTGCAGGAACTTCCCTGGAGCTTGGGTCAACGTTATGCAGGGGCAGTCATGGAGTCCGGTTATGTAGGGACTGATTTGGAGCCTGGGATTATGGGTGCTGACCTGGAAGTCTGTAAGGACTGGCCTGGCTCCTAAGACTCTGGGGGCCATCCTGGAACCTGGGTCCATAGGAAAGTCCTGGAGTCTGGGTTTGTGGGAGCCAGCGCAGCACCAGAGTCTATAGTGATTGTCCTGAACCCTGAAGGCCCATCAGTGCTGGGGGAAGTCTGGAGCCTGGGTCCTCTGGGACTGGTCAGGATGTGGGGAAGGCCTGCAGACTAAGTCTGTGGAACAGGTCTGGAGCCTGAGCTTGTGAGGGATGGTCTGGTACTAGCACGAGCCTAAATCCTGGGTCCACTGGGTCCAGCCCAGCACATAAGCCAGTTCAGAGCCTGGGGTCAGTGGGGTTGGTCTGGCAGTGGAATGGGCCCAGAGACCAAGCCTACCAGGCAGGCCTAGAGCCTGGGACTGTGGGCTTCAAACTAGACATAGAAGGAATACATCTCAAAATTATAAAAGCTGTATATGAGAAACCCACAGCAGACATCATACTGAATAGGGAAAAGTTGAAAGCATTCCCACTAAGAACTGGAACAAGACAAGGGTTCACATTGTCACCATTTCTATTCAACATAGTGCTGGAAGTCCTAGCCAAAGCAATCAGGTAAGAGAAAGAAGTAAAGGGTATCTAAATTGGAAAAGACAAGGTCAAATATCAGTCTTTGCTGCTGATGTAATCTTATATCTAAAAAAAATCCCAAAGACTCCGCCAGGATACTCCTGAAATTGATAAATAAATTAAGTAGCATCTCAGGTTACAAAATTAATATACACAAATCAGTAGCATCACTATATACTAATAACAGTCAAGCTGAGAATCAAATCAAAGACTCAATACCATTCACAATAGCTACAAAGAAAATCAAATACCTAGGAATATACTTAACAAAGAAGATGAAAGGTCTCTACAAAGAGAAGTACAAAACACTGGGGAAAGAAATTGCAGATGACACAAACTAACAGAAAAACATATCATGCTCATGGATTGGTAGAATCAAGATTGTTAAAATGAGGCCGGGCGCGGTGGCTCACGCCTGTAATCCTAGCACTCTGGGAGGTCGAGGCAGGCGGATCGTTCTGAGCTCAGGAGTTCGAGACCAGCCTGAGCAAGAGCGAGACCCCGTCTCTACCAAAAATAGAAAGAAATCAATTGGACAGCTAAAAATATATATAGAAAAAATTAGCCGGGGCATGGTGGCACATGCCTGTAGTCCCAGCTACTCGGGAGGCTGAGACAGTAGGATCGCTTGAGCCCAGGAGTTCGAGGTTGCTGTGAGCTAGGCTGATGCCACGGCACTCGCCCCAGGCAAGAGAGTGAGACTCTGTCTCAAAAAAAAAAAAAAATTGTTAAAATGTCCACACTACCTAAAGTGATTTATAGATTAAATGCTATCCACATCAAAATACCAATGGCATATTTTACAGATCTAGAAAAAATAAGTCTATGGTTCATTTGGAACCGGAAAAGAGCCTGAATAGCTAAAGCAATCTTAAGCAAAAGGAACAAATCTAGAGGCATCACATTACCAGACTTCAAACTATCCTACAAGGCTTTAGTAACAAAAACAGCATGGTATTGGCACAAAAATAGACACATAGACCAATGGAACAGAGTAGAGAACCCAGATATTAAAACCATTTACCTACAGCCAACTGGTCTGTAGACAATAACATACACTGGGGAAAAGAAGCCCTATTCAATAAATGGTGCTGGGAAACTTGTAATAGCCATAGGTAGAAGAATGAAACAGGATCCATAACTCTCACCACTCACAAAAATTAATTCAAGATGGATAAGAGTTTTAAATATAAGGCATGAACCCACAGAATTCTAGAATAATATGTAGGAAAAACTCTTTCAGATATTGGCCTAGAAAAAGAATTTATGACTAAGACCCCAAATGGCAATTACACTAACAAAAAAAATAAATAAATGGGACTTGATTAAATTAAGCTTCTGTACAGCTAAATAAATAATCAACATGGCAAATAGATAACCTACAGAATGGGAGAAAATATTCAGAAATTATACAACTGACAAAGGGCTAATAATCAGAATCTACAAAGAACTCAAGCAAATTAGCAAGAAAAAAACAAACAACCCCATCAAAAAGTGGGCAAAAGACATGAACAGAAGCTTTCCAAAAGAAAATAGACAAATTGCCAACAAACATTTGAAAAAATGCTCAATATCACTAATCATCAGGGAATTGCAAATTACAACAAAATGAGTTATCACCTTACCTCAATTAGAATGGCTTTTATTAACATGTACAAAAACAATAGATGCTGGCATGGATGCAGAGAGAAAGGAACACTTATACACTCTTGGTGGGATTGCAAATTAGTACAACCTCTATGGAAAACAGTATGGAGATTCCTCAAAGAATTAAAAGTAGACCTACCATTTGATCCAGCAATCCCACTATTTGGGTATTTATGCAAAGGAAAAGAAATCATTTTATCAAAAACACACCTGCACTCGAATGTTTATTACAGCACAATTCGCAATTGCAAAGATGTGGAATCAACTCAAGTGCCCATCAATTCATGAGTGGATTAACAAAATGTGGTTTATGTATACCAGGGAATACTATTCAATCACAAAAAAGGATGAATTAATGCCTTTCACAACAATTTGGATGGAACTGGAGACACTATCCTAAGTTAAGTACCTAAAGAATGGAAAAACAAACACTACATGGACTTGCTATTAAATTGGAAGTAACATGTGCACAGAGGGAAGTAAAACTCAGTGGAAATCAAGCAGGGGGAGGGAGGAGGAGGGGATGGGCAAAAGTCTACCTAACGGGTACAATGAAAACTATCTGTGTGATGGACACATTTACAGCCCTGACTCAAGCATTACAAAAGCAATCCACATAACCAAAACATTTGTACCCCTGTAATATTTTGAAATTTTAAAAAAAGTGCTTGTGGTACTTATCTGTAAAGTGTGACTTAAGTGCTCCCTAACCACACTAGGAATATGTATTCCAGGTTAGGACAGTTGACATTTCCCACAGTATAATGTAAACTAAATAATACAATATAATACCATGCTATGCTTAAGCAATTTAAAGTGACAGATATCATAATATCTTAGAATTTGACAAGCTCATTCTAAAGTTTAAATGGAAGAATGTAGGATTGGGAAGAGTTAATACAGCCCTTAATTACAGCAGGATGAATAAATTTCCCTTACTACATATCAAGATATGTCATAAAGTTATTATAATAAAGATAATATGATATTTGGGATGAAACAGACAAACCAATGGGACAGAATAGAGAGGCCAGAAATAAATGAGCATACACTTGGAAAATGATGACACAGCTGGTATTGTAAAACAAACATATATTTCTCTATATAGTCGTGTGCCACATAATGACATTTCGGTGAACGGTGGACAGCATATATGACTATAGTCCCATAAGATTATAGTATGTATTTTTTTTTTCTGTATATATATTTTTAGCTGTCCAATTAATTTCTTTCTATTTTTGGTAGAGACGGGGTCTCGTTCTTGCTCAGGCTGGTCTCGAACTCTTGAGCTCAGAACAATCCGCCCGCCTCGGCCTCCCAGAGTGCTAGGATTACAGGCGTGAGCCACCGCGCCCGGCCTCCGTATAGTATGTATTTTTACTGTATCTTTTATGTTCAGCTATGTTTAGATACACAAATACTTACCACGGTGTTACAACTGCCTGCAGTATTCAGTATAGTAACATGCTGTATATGTTCGTAGTCTAGGAGCAATAAACTATACCATATAGCCTAGGTGTGTAGTTAGTTAGGTGTACCATCTAGGTTCATATAAATATACTCTGTGATGTTTGCACGATGATGAAATTACCTAATGACATGTTTCTCAGAACATGTCCCCATTATTAAGCAATGAATAACTATATTTTCTAGGAAACCTTTAAAGTGTTTTTATATTTAAGACCACAATCCATCTAGAATTGATTTTGTGTACATATGATATAAGTAGAGAACCAACTTTATTTCCTCCAAATGGATACCAATTGTTCCATTGATTACATATCTCCTCCCTCTCCCACTGATTTGCCATGTCCACTCTGTCAAATATTGTTTCCATCTCATAAACATGATTTTGAGAGAACGAAACATATCACAGAATAATACATGCATTATTATTTCCTTTATGTAAGTTTCAATAATATGCAAAACTAAATTCACTGCTTAGAAATACATACATTTGAGGTAAAATCATAAAAAGAAAACAAGGAAACAATAAACTCAAAATTCAGGATAATGGTTGCCACAGGGAGTGAGGAGTTGTTCTTGTTCTATTCCTTCAGCTGGGTGAGGTACACAGAGGTCCGTTTATTATCATTCTTACTGCACACAGACATGATATGTGGTCTTTTGTATGTTTGATACACTTCATAATTAAAAACTGAAAATCTATAATGTTTAAAATGAAAAGATAGGTGGGACAAATAGTAAAAGGATATATAGCCAAAGAGTTAATTATTGATCTGGAAGATCTGGTTGAAAAACTCTTCTCAATAACAACAAGATGGATAAAGGAATAGAAATTATAATATGAAAAATTGAGAAATATAAGAACAGAAGAAAAATTATCAATAACTATCCCAGAAGAAGAGGGGAAAAATAACAACCAGGGGATATTTAAAGAAATTAGGAATCTACCAATCGTAGGTGATGGAAATGTTTATTATCTTGATTGCAGTGATGATTTCATGGGTACATATATGTCAAAACCTATCAAATTATATACTTTTAATCTATGCAGTTTGTTATATGTAAATTATATCTCAATAAATATGTAAAGAACAAAAGAATTTACAAGAAGTAAAACAAAACCAACACAACAACTAGGATTAAAAGGACTCAGATTGCCAAATTGGATAGAGAAGTAAAAAAATAAAGATAAAAAATAAATTTAAAAAACCAGACACACATATCACAGTGAATCTTGAGAATTTCAAAGACAAATGAAATATTCTTAAAAGTTTCTAAAATGGTTCCAGAGATGAAGAAAGAATTGCCTACTAAGGAAAAAGAATCACGTTGATATCGGACTTCTCAAAAGTAACAGCAGATACAGGGAGAGAATGACATAAAATTTTCAAAGCATCGAAGAAAAGAAATTTCAAAATTAAGAGTATCCATTGATACTTTATCTCAAAAGTTAGGGCTCAATAATATTTTTTTCTCAATAATATTTTTAGAGATGGAAAGCCTCAGAAAATTTACCAAACTGCTACCTTCTTTGAAAACTCCTTTTGGGAAGGCAGCTGCAAGAGGCAAATAAATCAAGGAGGATACTATATTTATCACTGAGGACTGTATCACCTAGAGTTTCATTATCCTTCTCAGGGTGCCCTGAAGCCTCACTATGCTTTGCCATGGTCTGTGACAGATAATCTGTCTAACGTCACTCTTGCTCTCTTTCTCAGTCAAAAACAGTTTATTTGCATTTCTATGGGGAGTGAGAAGGGACAGGCAGTGGTGATAACAGGTTTTGATCTCCCTGCTGACCAATAACTTCATCTACAACATGATGGATTGTATAATTACTGTTCAAAATATTTGCTACCCCTCCTGGGGAAGAATTATACTTTCTCCCCACCCCATTTATCTCGGGTTTCACCATGTGATCTTAGTGTACCTCCCTGTGGGAGGATTTACACCTCTGCCCTGTTTAACTCAAGTGTGACTTGCTTTGGCCAGTGAAATGTGAGCAAAAGTCACATATGTCACTTCTGAGCAGAAGTTTTAAGAATCAGTTCATAGTTCACCATTCTGTTCTTTTCTATAAAGTCGAACACTAGACATGCCACTGTTTAAAGGCTGCTCCCTAAGCCTAGCTCCTGAAGGGAAGACTAGGTAGTGACAAAGCCACAGTGGTCTCAATGGACATGCACATAAGAAGTGGATCTTTATTGTTGTTAGCCATTGAAATTTTGGGTCACTTGTTAACACAGCATAACTTGGCCTAAGCTGACTGATACATTCAACTTATCTTCCTGTAGGTCTCACATCCTCTCGTCAACTCTGAGCTGCCTACACTTCTGCCTCATCTAACACAGATCTTACTGTCAACAGGTAGTTTTTCTGAGAGCACTTCCATTTCTGGGACTCAGAGTATCCCTAATCCTTTCTTCCTATTCCAGAATCATCCTGAGCATCCACTCTTCTGGGGGCCAAGGTAAAACTTCTCTACCTGAGTCCAGCAAATTGCACCGATCAACCACAATCTTTATGTCTTGAGTTTCTAAATACAGTAAGTGAATTGTCCCTAGGGAAAGTAGAGGTAGCAGAAAAAGAGAGTTGAGAATGGACTGAGGAGTAAGGGCAAGACAGTGGTATAGACCATCCTTCCAAAAAAATTGGCTATGAAGAGAAGGAAAGAAAAGGCAGTGGTTGAGGAATCAAGCAGCCTGGAGTCTGATACGCTTTCTTATACACTCCAAATGGTAAACTTCCCTCCAGTCCCATTACAGAACAGTAACTTCCAGTTTATAGAGGCAAGCCAAAGTTTTGTTTACACCTTTCTTGTGTCTATACTTACATGTTTCTGTAGGTCTTTCGTAGGTCTTTCCTGCCACTTCTAGACAACCAAGGCTGGTCTTAGGGAAGCTGACTACCCATGCAGGAGAAAGGACTACTAATTGAGCCCACTTCATTTTTAAATAAGAAAAACTTGAGCAATAACCAGGGTGAAAGCCAGAGAGAGAGAGAGAGAGAGAGAGAGAGAGAGAGAGAGAGAGAGAAAACAACATTATCTCTGTGAAGTAGGAAGCAAGAGCCTGAGCTGAGAACTGGAGAAGCAAGAGTGGTGAAAGGGGTAAATGTCTTCATAGGAACAATGAAACGTTTAAATTGTAACTACCTGGGTATATGGGTGCATGTGCATGCACATGCTTATGTTCAGAATCAAAGCTGTCAGAGATAAGACAAAGCCTTTACAGAGTTCCTGATCCCCTGCTGCTTAATTAATAGAGCAATTTATAGCCAGGAGCTTTCTGTACTCCAGGGCCCTCAGCCAGAACCCTCCTGGAAACAGCCATGTTAGTAGCCGCTCTGTCCTGAGACTACTGGCTCCTTTGGCTCTGGCTAATGCTACCTCTCCCATGGGCAGTGAACAATTCCCAACTCACTGGGGATCCCCCACTACCCAGGTCCCGCTTGGCATAAGATTGCCCAGGGATTCAGTGAGAGAAGAAATACAAGTAACACAAACTGGCCAGCTCTCCTCAGGAATTAAGGAGTAAAAGGAGGGAAAAAACCTAAGTCTTAAGATAGCCATCTCTGAAACCTGAACATTTTGGCTTTTAACCACTGCCTGTCTGTGGTCATATTACTGACCAGGAAACAAAGTCCACTTTCCTTGAGAAGAGAGGTCTGGAGGCCCCTCACCTCCCACTGCTAGAGCCAAGTCCTTCCAGCAACAGTGCCCTGTGGCAGGCAGCCTGGTTTGGAAGTTAGAAGAAGTGCCAGACCCCGAGCAGCTCTTCTTAATAAGGTTGATGGGAGAGAACCTGAGGCACACAGATGTCTGTAACTGGGAGGGACAGGCATGGACAACTGGTCCAAGCCCCTCATTTTACACCAGAGGAAACCAAATACAGATTAGGGACGGGCCTTTCCCAAAGTCAGACATTGCTACCTCCAGTCAGGTAATGGATGAGCTGAAAGGTTGAGCCTTCTGCCTTTTGTCCATAGGAGTCTTCCTGTTCTCTTCTTTTATGTATCAAGTTCTAGACCAAAAAAAAAGTTAGCCTTTTGTTTTAAAATATGTTACTGGCTGCACAGCCAGATGAAGAGTAGGAGGGAGATTTCCTGGAGGATTGGAAATGAAAAGGGTGGAAAATAGAGACAGAGAGAAATTTTTATTTCTTCTGGCCATGGACTCTCTAGTTTTAGAAAGTGACTTAGTAATGGAACACTTTGCTTCCATGAAATCCTACCATCAAAACCAAGTATGATTAAACAGACAAAATGTGAGACAAGGCAATTGAGGTGGATGTGCAGGCCCAGAGACACCCACTAACTCCTCACCCCTCTACATTTATGGTGGCCCCTGATGCAAATATGACAGAACATACAGGGTCCGTTCAACACACTTTGAAAACAGTGACCTGGTAGTGTTCTGGGGTCCTAGGTCTGGGGGATTTCAAGAGGGCATCTGATCCAGTCCCATGTACCCAAGTGGAATCAAACTACTGAGATGCTCAAGATGATGGGGAAGAGACCACAACACGATTTACTCTCCTTTTTTTTTTTTTTTTTCTTCTTCTTTTTAAGATGAGATCTTGCTATATCTCCAAGTCTGGTCATGAACTCTAGGCCTCAAGTGATCCTCCTACCTCAGCCTCCTGAGTAGCTGGGACTACAGGGGCCAATTTGCTCTTTGGAAGTTCAGCTTCCTTTGCCCTGGGGCTTTTCTCTCACTTCAATTCAGTTTTTCCTTTTCCTTTTGTCTCTGGAGAAAACTAAGCTAGGCTAACTGTTTCTTCAAGTTTCCAAATCTCTTTTTCACACACACATATATATTTATTTCCTTGATACATATTCAACGAAAAAATAATTTTACATTAGACAGTTTAGAAACTGTCTAAAAGAAAAACTTCTATCAGCTTACTACAAAATAGATCATTTCTATTTTTCAAAATTCTGTGTTAGTCTTTGCTCATACATATACAAATTTGATTTTTGTACAGTATGTCATGGGCTATATGGTTTACAGAGCTTTTGATTTCATTTACCTGATTTTACAAATGAATAAGTTAAGGCTTAAAAAAAACTTTTCTTGGATGATGCCACTAGAATGTGCAGGCCAGGACTCAAACTAAGGTTCTTACTCTAAGACTAGTGCTCTTTCCACTTCAGTAGCAGCTGACACAGAACTATAGGGACCACTGGCTAAGTGTCAGAGTCAAGGAATTATTGGGGCATAATTTAAGTGAACTCCCTACAATAGAAGTTGCACAGGATCCCCAAAACACACAAGATTCAGCCCTAACAATCAATTCAAAACCACCAAGTATGGTGTACTAGGAAGCGTACAAGACTACTTGGAACATCTGGTTCTAGTCCCAGCCTTGACATCACTTTGCTGTGAGACTGTAGGCAATGCATTCGCATTTGTGAAATGAAAAGATTAAAGTATGTTATGAAAATGTCCTCACATAGTGTGAGTCTATGATTTTACTAGTCTGAGAAGGAGTCACTTTCTCAAGGACCTCTCAGCCCTTACTCATAGAGGATTTTCCAGGCTTTGCCACTGGGGCAAATCCCTTGGTTTTGATTCCAGGACCTACCTGATTTCTATGCACTTGTTATATTAATATTTACTAAAGAGTGATGAAGTAGGATGAAAGCATAGAGATCATGACAAAGACAATGCTAGTAGGTAGAAAAGAAAAGCTAGTGAGGAGATTGTATTTTAGAAGGCACTTCCATATCCTGAGTTTCCCATTTTTGTCTCTAGGTAAGGAGACACATTATCTGTGAGTAGAAAACTCTTGTTCACTGAGAATGACTCAGACCAATGCCCCACCAAGTGAATTATTCATTTCCTTTGAGGGACAGAATCTCTAAGACACCATGAAAAAAATGTCAGTATTATTATTGAGTCTGACCTTCTCGGACTTTCCAGTGACCCCAAGATCCAGACCATGCTCTTTGTGCTATTCTTGGTGATTTATCTCCTGGCTTTAATGGGGAACCTGGTGATGATCCTGGTGATCAGGGCTGATTCTCACCTCCACATACCCATGTACTTCTTCCTTGGGCATTTGTCATTGTTAGAGCTCAGCATGTCCTCAGTAACTGTGCCTGAGATGCTACAAAATTTCCTCTTTCAGAAGAAAAGGATCTCAATGTGGGGATGAATCACTCAGAGTTTCTTTTTCACTCTCTCTAGGGGAACAGAAACCTGTCTTTCTGCCGTGGCCTATAATTGCTATACTGCCATCTGTCATCTTCATCCTCTGGTCTACTCCATGGTCATAAACAGACCTCACTGCACTGTGATCGTGAGCATTGCTTGGACAGTGGGATTGCTGATTTCTTTGATGAAGAGTCTCTTCATCCACAAGTTACATTTCTGTGGGTCCAACATCACCCCCCATTTCAGCTATGAGCTGCCTCCACTCTACCCATTGTCCTGCACTGATCCCACTGTCAATGAGATTCTTCAGGCTGCATCATGCGCATTTTGGGGGGCTACTAACACTTCCCTTAATCCTGTCCTCTTACTCCAGAATCATTTCTGCAATACTGAGTATCCACTCCTCTGAGGGCCAAGGCAAAGCCTTCTCTACATGTTCTTCCCACCTCATTGTGGTTCTCTTGTTCTATGGGACAGCTTTTTGCAGGTACGTCAGCCCCACTTCAGGCTGAGTGTTGGAGTGAGTGGTCTCTATTCAGTACAGTGTAATTACATCCTTGCTGAACCCCCTTCATCTACAGTCTGAAGAACCAGGAAGTGAAGACAGCTCTGCAGAGGACATGAGGCAGAAAACAAAAAACAAAAAAACAGTGTTCCTTAGAGTAAAAAGAAAAGGATATGTGATTCTGCTTGGAAAATAGAGAAATCATCTCTAAAGAAGAAAGATTTTTGTTCTTGGGAAAATTGCATTTCAATTAAACTCAAGTATTTGCCTGGCCTTCAAAGTAAGTAAACCACAAAAGCTGAGGCTTGGGGAGAGGAGTTTGATGTATGGGCTCCTACCCAGCAGTCCTCTGAAAAATAATCTGAGAGGGGGATCTTGGTTCCATCTGAGGAAATTCCAGGGCTGAGAGAGATGAACTCTGTTGAAGCTTGAAGCAAACAGGATCTGTGGACAAACTGCTGATTTTGGAGGTGGTGGGGATTTTCACAAAGGCACACAATAAAGAAAGGGACCTATGTTGAAGAGGGAACCAGGTAGAGATAATGCTCCACAATGGAGACATTCAGAGGCATCCATACACCCAACCTGGTTGCATCAAATGGCCAGTGTGCCTGTATGTAGGCAAAGAAAGTGAAAAAGGAAAATTAACAGTTCGTCATACTGAAAATCAGTATATCATGCCTAGTGTATTTTTCCTAAGCTCTTCTACCTTGGCGTTACATTAAAAAATATAATGTTTGCATTGGATCTAGGTACATACTGTATACAAGTACACAGAGTGGGGGAGGTTAGACATGAATAATTATGGAAGCAAAATTAAAAGATCAATAAGGTACACCTTTGCATCTACTTAACTAATAAAAAATACATAATATCAACTTACTGAGAAACATTAAAGAGGATCTAAATAAATAAAGACAATACCATGTTTATGGCTTGGTAAACGATTATTGTAAATATGTTAATTGTTCCCAAACTAATTTATATATTCAGTGTAATTTCAATCAAAATTCCAGAATATTTTTTTCTGAATTTGAAAAGTTGATTCCAAAATTTCCGTAGAAGTAAATAGACCAATAAACGCCAAGCCACTCTTGAAGAACAAGGTGGGAGGTCTTGCTCTACCAGGTATCAAGACTTACTATAGAACTACGTAATTAAGACATAGTTATTATTATTTACTATTATTATTGACTATTATTGACACAGAGACAGAAAAACACTCCAATGGAAAAGGAAAGAGAAGCCAGAAATGAATCCCAAATACATAAATGGAGACTTGAATATGACTGAGGTGACAAGACAGATCAATGAGTTCAGGGTGGACTTTTCAATAAATAGTGCTGGAACAACTAGCTATCCATGGAGAAAATTAATGTAATTTTATCCATATCCATCATATGCAAAAATCAATTCCAGTTAGATTGAAGTTAAATATTTTATAAAATAATATAGGACAATGTGTTCATGATAAAGAAAATTTGTTTTCAATACAGATTTGTATTATATTATGTATTTTATTTATTTATTTTTATTTTTGTTTTTTTAGGCTATTCAAGTGAAGCAGTGGGGTTGGAGATATTTATTTATTTTTAATTGACAAATAATTGTGTGTATATATATGTGGTGAGGTGAGAATATTAAAACTGTAATTTTTTAGCAATTTTGAAATAAACAATACATTATTAAGTGTGGTCACCATTCGGTACAATAGATCACTAAAACTTATTCCTTCGGTCTGAGACTTTGTACCCTTTGATCAACATCTTCCCTTTTCCCATCCCCCACTTCCCCACCCCAGCCTCCGATAACCACATTTTTACGCTCTGTTTCTATGAGATCAACTTTTTCAGATTTCACATATAAGTGAGATCACATAATATTTGTCTTTCTGTGCCTGGCTTATTACACTTAGCATAATTTCCTCCAGTTCTACACATGCTGTTGCAAACGACAGAAATTCCTTCTTTGTTAAGGCTGTATCATATTCCATCGGGTTTATATACACCACATTTTCTTTATTCATCCATTGATGGACACAGAGGTTGCTTCCATATCTTGGCTATTGTGAATAATGTTGAAATGAACATGAGAGTGCAGATATTTCTTTGCCACACTGATTTAAATTCCTTTGGATATATATTCAGAAGTAAGATTGCTGAATCATAGGGTAATTCTATTTTTAGTCCTTTGAAGAACTTCCATACTATTTTCCAAAATGGCTGAACTTGTCATTTGTCTTTTTGATGAATAGTCATTCTAACAGGTATGAGGTGATATCTTATTGTGGTTTTAATTTGCATTTTCCTGATGATTAGAGAAGTTGAGCATTTTTCATATATCTCTTGGCCATTTGCACCTCTTCTTTGAGAAATGCCTGTTTAGATCCTTTGCCCATTTTTTAATTGGGTTGTTTTCTTGCTATTGAGTTTTTTGAGTTCTTTATATATGTTGATATTAGCCCCTTATCAAATGTTTGGTTTGCAATTATTTTCTTCCATTTCATGGGTTGCCTCTTCACTCTTAATTGTTTCCTTTGCTGTGCAGAAGTTTTTTATTAATAGTTTGATGTAATCCCATTTGTCCATTTTTGCTTTTGTTGCCTGTGCTTTCTGGGTCATAACCAAAAATATCATTGCTTAGACCAATGTCATAGAGCTTTTCCCTTCTGTTTTCTTCTAGTAGGTTTACAGTTTCAGGTCTTTCAGGATATGTCTTTTATCCATTTTGAATTCGTTTTTGTATATGGTATGAGATAAGGGTCCTATTTCATTCTTCTGCATGTGGATATCCAGTTTTTCAAACACCATTTATTGAAGATATTGTCCTTTACCCCACTGTATGGTCTTGGCACTGCTGTCAAAAACCAATTGACCATAAATACTTAAAATTTATATTTTATACTTGCCTTTCAGTCTAATTACCGGTATGTATATTTTATTCAGCAAACGTCCAGTGTCTACTATGTTAGACTGTGAAGAGGGAATAAGTAACAAGATGGAACTTCATTTAACTTTTACTGCTTGAGTTTCTGAAGGCTGTGAAGGAGAATCTGTTCCATGCCTCTCTCCTAGCTTCTGGTTGCCTCAGGTGTTCCTTGGCCCCTAACCTCCAAATGTAATCACTTCAATCCTCCATCTTCATGTGCAATTTTGTGTCTTCACATCCCCTTCCCTCTATGCATGTCCACCTCTGTGTCCAAATTTCCCCTTTAAAAAAAACACTAGTCACATTGGATAAAGGCCCACCCTAATGGTCTTATTGTAACTTGATT